>JAADXR010000206.1:0-48841 GCA_023337935.1 Elongisporangium anandrum | reverse complement strand
CACATGATCAAAGAATGCTTCATCAACCCAAGAAGGGACAGCTTCCAGCTGGGAAAATCTCAGATCCAGCCAGCCCATGGTATCACATGGCGTGATAGACGCGGGTAACGTTCGAATTGGGTTTCCGCTAAACCAGAAATTCATCATCGTCGGATTCGTTAGCAATTCGACCGGTAGATCAGTAATAAGATTTTGTGCCATTGCGAGATACGCAAGTGACATGCGAGTGAAAGCTTTCGGTACAGACGTGAAAAGGCTCCTTTCGAAAACCACAAGTCCATCACTTGGCCATTTCTGGTCCAAATCATCAGGCAGCATACTCAGATTCGTGCCACTAAATTCAATATCCAATAGCTGTTGTGGAAAATCACTCGATTGAAGGCCCAGCGGAAAATCGGTCATGTTGACATCCACAACGAAGAGAAACAACATTTTCGGGTGGTGTGTTCCAGTAAGAGCGGCTTCAGCACTCCAACTTGCAAGCGTTGAGTTGTACATTTTAACGCCAATCAGATTCGGAAAAGATTGCAATTGTGGAGGTATCTCGACGTGAGAGCAATGCCGTACCACGAAATGCGTTAGTGTTCCTTCATCCATAGCACTCATTGCAATCGTCAATTCCGCGAGATTTCCAGTTGCATGTGCAATAGTCTTGCAGTTGACGTACATGAGCGCGCAGCCAGATTTTGTGCCGAACCATGGTCGAGCCATCACAATGCAATGAGAAGGAACCGACCCAAACGATACGCGAACGTGCAAAATCAGAATGATAAGACCCCATAAGACCAAAAATGCGTGCACCATTTTTTTGAGGCGCGTGCTGGTCGCTTGTGAAGGAACAAACGAGCTAATACGTGCCATGGCTTTGATCGACATTGTTGCAAACCTCCCCGAGTCAGCTGCGCTGCTCTTAATGGGGATAACAGCACTGCTTGGGGTGAACACCCTCTCACGTACCGAAACTTGTTTGGGGCCAGTGAAGTCAGCAACATTTCGTGTTTTACCTCTTATATTTGACGGAGACCGAAGCAAGCATTTCACATCTTGTAAACTCAGGATCAAGCTCACCGAGAAAATAATCTGACTTGCAAGATCAGACCACGACGAAATGAACACCAATTGGAGTTCGTGGATCATGTTCACAAGCCAAATGTCATCATACCAAAGTGCGTACGGAAAATCGTGATACTCGAAATCATACTGTTTCATGTACGGAACGGCAAGGCGAGTTGGAATTCCCACTACGGACACAAAATCCAGCGCCACATCTAAGACGAGGCAAAGCAGTCGTTCCAACGGTGGGTTGTGTGTGAAAACGTGCTGAATAATGGGCGTCGACCAGCAATTGAGAACGATGACGAATACGAAGAAGCGATTGATTGCTACGTGAGGAACAAGTTGACTCATGTGGTAAGCCTGAACGGACTGCAATACGGTCTCAAATACTTCCCGAACGACATAAATGAGGGCGAAATAGTTTCCTTCTATGCCGAGCAAACCACGTTGACCGAAAATGTTCTCATGTAGGCGAGAAATCGAGGAACGGATGATTTTGAGCCAAGCATCCAAATGTGTAGGAATTTCCCCCGCATCATTTGGAGATGTAGCCATTGCACGTTTTCCCAAATTCTTTGGAATTGAAATGAAAAATGTGAGCTGTCGAGAGCAGATAGATCCGAGCACCATTTGGGCAAGCAAAAGACCATGCGCCGAAGCAATGGCGCCGTGCACGAGCGAGAGCACGTGGAAATCAGACAACGGCATTATTACGTCGTACATCTCAAAGCCAACGGCAACGTTAGTGTCTGGAATGCGCCAATATACCCAACATTCCAAGCCAAATGTTCCGATGCAGATAGCGTGCACCACAGCGATGATAAACCACCATAGACGAAATGACCAAGTTGAAAGACTTACGTGAAATCCTGTACGAAGCCAAGGAGTGGCGTTGCGCAATGTCATGAGTGTATTGGATCGAACAGGTCCGGATACAACATCAGATTTCAAGGGCGATCGCCCATTTCCAGACTGCATAATCTTCTCGTCTTCTTTACGTTCGCTCGGTGTGAGTTTTGTCCTGGGAGGAATGCAAAATGAGACAACTGGATGGCCACGGGCAGTGATTGCTAACATATTTTTAGCCCACAGGAAATCTTTAGCTCAAAAAAAAAGCTTTTTTTACAAATGTGGCGAGCTATGACGCATTCATGGTCATTACAGTCGATATCATTGGCACCGCCGCAAGCTCTAAATTTGATCTGAAGGGTTTTCAACGTGGTGTCCAATGAAATTCGAGAGCCAAGAGCCTGAGATTGCTGAAACCTTTGATTTTTTTGTTCCAACCAATAAATTCTGTCTAAATATGACGAGTCAAGCGTTTTGTGGTGGGGATACCTCGCCCTTCGAGAACTATTTTTGCTGAGGTTTGCTCGATGTCCAGGCTTCTTTAACCATTCAAACGCTGCCGTCTCTCTTGTTTTGAGGCAGACATTGCCTTGGTTTAAGATCTAGCAGTGTCGAATTTTGAGAAGATGACAAAGGTGACGTCCTTCACGGTCAGCAGCAGCGCTCGTCACTTCGTGCACAATCAGGGATCGTACAGCGGCATGCTGGTGCGGTGCGCTTTCTTCCCGTCGGCGATCTTGGTGGCGGGAGGTGGCATTAATGCCAACTGTATCTCTTTTGCGATACGAATCGACAGTCGCTCAAGCTCTGAGGGCGGCGACTTTGGCACGCGTTAACGGCGAGTAGAACTTCACAAGATCCTTCCTTCCCTCCAACCTCTAGGGGTTCTATCCAGAATTTGATTCAATGCGTGCTCGTATCTTTTCTTCTTTCCAGCACAATCCATCTTGTCTCTATTGGACTTTCCTCATGCGGGCGAAACGGGCAATGCTCAAGTAATACAAATTGGTGGATTTTTAGTTTCTGCTGATGCACAATCGCATCACCAGCAGAGAAAACCGATGTGTTGGGCATTCGAGGCCTTCTGCGAACAAGGGGTGCTTTATTTTTGTGATTCAGCGCAAATTGTGGAAATGTGTGAGCTCCGCATTGAGTTTGGCACTTTTGTGCACATCACACGATCGTTTGCTCTTTTTTATCAATATCACTCTTCATTATATGTGATTAATCTGCTTCGTGCGCATCACCTTCTGACAGCAAACAAGCGATTGCATTTACTCACAAGTATTTGCTATCTAGTAATGGCTCAACCTGGTACGGGTAGTTAGTAGATCCAATGCCCGTAAACTCTCGGCACCTAAGTCGACGCTTCTGATACGCTTCCCACGCTTCGCTCAATTCAGGGATAGCAGAGGCATTAGCACCAGCAGCCAGAATTTGTTTGCAGAGGGGCGTGCCTCCCGCATTCAAAATTGGCTGATCGGAGGATGTCACATCAATCCAAGCCGGGAGAGTTTGTAGCTGAGAAAAAGTAGCATCAAACCAATAAAAGGAGTTTGATGTCCTGACACTCGGTAGTGTTTGGATAGGGTTTCCGTAAAACAAGAGACTGAGAACAGACGGACTAGTCAACAGTTCCGATGGTAGTTCTGTGATCAGATTTTGAGCCATTGATAAATATCTAAAAGACATGCGCTTGAGTGTGTCTGGAACAGAATCAAATTGACTCCTCTCAAATGCCACGAGGCCATAGCTTGGCCATTTCTGATCCAGATCATCAGGCAATGTGGTAAGATTTGTGCCACAAAATTCAATATCCAAGAGCTGCTGTGGGAAATCACTCGACTGAAGTCCCATTGGTAAGTGCGTCATGTTCACATTCACCACAAATAGAAATACAATTTTCTGGTGATGTTTTCCAGTAAGAGCAGCCTCCGCATCCCAATTCACAAGAGTTGAGTTGTAAATCTTCAATCCAATCAGGTTCGGGAATGCTTGAAGTCGCGATGGAATCTCGACGTGTGGGCAGTGACGAATCACAACGTGTAATAGCGTATACTCGTCCATACTATCCATTGCCATAATCATCTCCACGAGGTTGCCTGTTGCTTCTTCAGCGATTTTACAGTTGACGTACATGAGCGCACAACCCAATTTGGTACTAAACCATGGCCGAACCACTGCGATACAGTGCGAAGGAACTGACCCAAACGATGCACGTACGTGTAGCACAAGAATGAAAAGCCCCCAAAGGGATAGTATCGCGTGCGCTATCTTTTGCAATCGTGTGCTGGTAGCTTTTGATGGAATGAATGAATTCAATCGCGACCTTGCCCTGACTGGCATCTCAACTGCTACGTTCTTCTTCCTTGGATAGATTGCAGGCACGACGTTCAACCCACCATTCGCAGGTGAGCTGGAAATAGTTGCACCGGGATGCATCGTGGCACGAGCACTGAAACCCTTTTCAGTATCTGTTGGTCGCATTCGAAGCAAGCGTTTCACGGCTCGTAAGTTCATTAACAAGCTTCCAGAAAAAATCAATTGTGTCGCGAGATCAGACCACGAAGAAATAAAGATCAGTTGAAGCTCGTGGATCATGTTCACAAGCCAAATGTCATCGTACCAAAGCGCGTACGGGAAATCTTGAATGTCAAACTCGTATTGCTTCAAGTAAGGAAGCGAGATTATCATTGGGATCCCCACAGTCGACACAAAATCCAGTGTGACATCAAATATGAGGCAAAGCAGTCGTTCAAGTGGTGGGTTGAGCCTGAACACATGCTGTATAATTGTAGTTGACCAGCAGTTGAGCACGATAATGGACACGAAAAAGTGATTGACTGCTGCACGAGGGACGAGTCGACTCATGTGGTAGGCCTGAATCGACTGTAAAACGATCTCAAATAGCTCACGAGTGATGTAAATGAGAGCAAAATGTTTTCCTTCGACACCCAACAGACCCCGCCGGCCAAAAACACTGTCGTACAGGTAAAAACCCGTGGATCGGACTCGCGCGATGTAATGTATCAATTTCGCTGGGGATTTGTCCATGTAACTTGGTAACAGGTTTTTTTCACGTGTAAATAACTTGTTCGGAGCTGGAACAAGAAAATCTAGGCGTCTCGACCAAACAGAAGCGATTATCATTTCAATGAGCGAGACGCCATGCGCACAAGCAATCGCTCCATGAGCCAACGAGGTCCCATGAAAGTCTTCGAGCGGCATAATGACGCCATACATCTCGAAGCCAATGGCGATGTTGGTATTTGGAATGCGCCAGTACGCCCAGCATACAAGAACAAAGCTACCCATGCATATGACATGCACTGTAGCGATACCAACCCACCATGTTACATATGAAATCGTCGTGAGGCTCACATAAAAGCCCGCACCGGACCTACCGCTGGTGAGGTGAACCTTAGACGGGGACATTGAAATAAGGAAGCGCCATGGAAGAAAACAGGAATCAAGACTGTTTATAGATGATCGTCGTTTTGGGCGAGAATAGATTGAAAATCGAGTGAGCCAGTCACTAATGATGAAATATCCCACCCTGGAACAGCACTCCTGGAAGCGATGACCAGATAATTGGTCTCAGTTGCTGGTCATTCAGTGGATATTCACAAAATCTCTTGAAATATATGCACGCATTGATCCATTAAGCGCTTGCCCAGAGCCATAATCACTTTCAGCTGTTTTGGTATCACCAATAAACGAGTTCAAAATGAGCCACATCTAGTGAGGCTTGTTTGGTCGGCGCAACAGATCACAAAAATCGCAATTGGCTCGCACTCTAAATTTATATCAAAAACCGAAAATACGAATCCCTCCAGCGCGTCATTGCGGATGCTTCGATCCGTCGTTCCAGTCCATGGAGGCGAGCAAGATTATATTGGCAGCACAAGAAATGCGAGCTCCAGGAATTCAACTGCTATAATGCTCGCACGAACACTCGTGCACACTAAAGCTGGGGTCCCGGCGAGCGCTCGGCGTAATCTTTTCCATGTCGGGGTGTCATATTTTCCGCTGTGGTGGCTTGCAATCGCCTTGTTGCACGCTTTCTGCTTGATGTATTTTGCAGCTTCAGGCTGGGCCTATTGGCGCCTGCCTACTACCTTCCTGGGGCGCACTCTTCAAAACTACCAGGTGACGATGCGCCTGCATTACTTCCCATTCATCAGTGTGTGTCACATGATTATTGCTGCCGCCCATTTGCTGTGCCTACTGAAGATGGTCATAAATTCCTTCCGGCGTCGGCGGTTGACTTTTGTTGGACGAGTGTCACGGCCAAAATTCAGAGTTCAAAAGCAACGGTCGACCAATACAATTGATTACCAAGAGAACCAATACATCAACCGTTGGAAAAACTGGTCAACACGAGTTATGCAAAAAATCTTCAGCCGACGAGGATTTCTGGGCATTGAAGGCCGGTATTTCGAGCTTCTCTATATCGGACGTGAGATCCTTGAGACTCTCTTGCAATCGATACAAGCCTACCGAATGAGCTCACTGCTTCCTCGCGTGTATCTTAACCAGATGTACGCGTCAGTGATCATTATCAATTGCTGGTCCACGCCCATCGCGCTTCACGTCTTGGCCGACAATCCACCCTTGGCACGACTCATTTGCTTGCTGCTGGACGTTGCGCTCGATTTCGTATCAACTGTCGGCGTCCCCTCGACACTCATATACCCGTACTTTTCGCGATTCGACCCAGAGGCTGGAGATTTCGATTACGTGCTTTGGTACAACGACATTTGGCTTGTCAACATGATCAACGAATTTCGCCTGGTTCTCATCTCATCCTGGGGTGAGCTCCTGACCCGTCTTATCTTCTCGTTCAGTATGCTCGCATGCATCGGCAACATCAAGACGCTCCTTCGACCACGCCATAAGTCTCGCACAGCTTCAATACCGCCTCGATTGATGACCGTGGTGTCGAATTCACGCAGCAGTCGCCGAGGGAGCGACGACGCCATCCCTGAGCATGGCCCCGTTGCCTCGGGAACGCTCTCGCCGGTCGTCTTGCGTGTAAGTCAGAGTGCGAGAGCCACGCGCTATGCCTTCATTTCTCACGTTGTCTTCTTGGTCTGGGGGCTTCTCGTAATGATTTTCCACATCCACGCTGCGACGCACTCGGAATCCTCCAGCTGCGCTCTGCACGTCCGTCCGTGGTTCGTGTCCAAGTCTTCATGTGCGCTCATGCTCTTCAACTGCCTGCACACTTCTGCTACAGGAAACTTCAGTGAGCTGGATGCCGAGCTGGAGCGCATGACGGAGCGGAGTCTGGTGCACATCGTGATCCGCCATTGCCCGCAGGTGGAGATCCCAGCGCGCCTGCAGGCGTTCCACAACCTCGTGGGTCTCAAGATTTACAACTCGACGCTTGTGCGATGGGAGAGCGACGCCGCACTCACGCACCACCACCACCCCAACATCGTGTTCCTGTTCCTGGTCGACGTCAGCATGACGCACTTGCCCAACGGTCTGCTCTCGGACGGCTTTCCGCAGCAGCTCATGGACCTCGAGTTCGCTGGAACGAACCTCACGACGCTGCCGGATGATCTGGACCAGAAGTGGCCCCATGGGGCGGCCGTGGTCTTTGAAAGGAGCCTGTTCACGTCCATTCCGGACTCTCTGCTGCGGCTTCAGGTCGCGTTCTTCTCCGCCGTGGAGGACCAGATCATGAGCTTGCCTTCGCAGGTCTTCACGAGCTCCAAAGCGACGACGGTCTGGCTCAACGGCAACCCAATCGCAGCGTTGCCGAGCGATCTGGTGCCCTCGGCATCGCTGCGAGCGCTGCGTTTGACGAACACTCGGGTCTCGACGTTCCCTGCTTGGATAGACGACGCGTTCTTCGGCCGTGCGTACGTCACGGCAGGCGGCACGCCGCTCTGCACTCAGGTGCTCAAAGCTGCAGCGAACGGAGGAGACGGATCCCAAGGCGGCAGTGGCTGGCTCTCTGTGGCCACGAGGGCGTACGCAGCCGGCCTTCTGGACTGCGCCATCTACGCAGGCGACGACTTGACCTACTACCCGCGCATGGCCGAAGAGCAATTGGACTCCACGTACTATTACTCGTCGTCTAGTAGCTAGAAGTTATAGCCACTAGTCATTAATAGTTGTATTAGTAGTTGCGATGGGTTATTGGATGTTATTCGCTTCAAGTTGTGTGTCATTCAAAAATTCATTTTAGAGCGAGCTATTTACTATTTGACTTGACCGTGAAGAACGAGTCCATGCGCGTCTGCTGCAGCTGCTTTGGCTGACGATGGGGCTCTGGAGCTGGAGTCATGACCGTATCCCCATCATCACCGTCATCCTCGACGTCTGCTGGTAAATGCCCTGTAGCCTGTACTTGAGGTGGAGGCGATACCGAAGGATTCATTCGCTTCTTCCGCTGCACAAACGCAGTCGCGATCGCCAAGATCGAGAAGCCTCGACTGGTTCCTGCTCGTCGTAGATTGCTCGTAATAGTTTCCATCGTATCGAACAGGAACTCTGCAATCCAGCTCTGGAAGAGAGTGCGTGCATCTGGATGATTGAACTCGTTGAATTCTCTCACGATCGTTTCGATCTTCGAGTGCAGATCCTGATCGCGTTCGAAGAGCACGTAGACCAAGTCCCGATTGCTCAGGGACGCTGCTAACCACTGGATCAAAAACTTGAGCTCAGGATCGCCTCGGAAGACACCGCAGCCCCAGTTCCCAGTCGCGATGGGCCACGCTGCAGTTGACGTCTCTGGATATACGAATCCTGCTAATGCCTTCACCAGGTCGCGCCATATATGAGGGCGCGTGTATTGCGCTCCTGCCGATCGATTTCCATAATCGAACGCATCAATACCCGAGATCACGCATTGGCGTCGCTGCTTCGTTTGGCGCCCGTCATCACCCGGTACAGTGATCGTTTCCGTCGATGTTGCGTCCTGAAAATCACCCGAGAACGTGAACGACAGGCCGTAGCCATTGTACTGAGAATATCGTCCAGTGCCGTGGATCACAAACGCTTCGTGAGGTTCCAGCTTGGCAAACACCAAGCAGGCCACGAACAATTCCGGTGAAAGCACGAAGCGGATCTCCTCCTGCACGCATCCACCGGAAAACACTCCGCCGCCAGCGTATTGATTGGCGAAGTCGATCTGGAGATGGTCGTCCAGTGCTTCAATCCACCGATTCGATTCGCAACGCACGTCCGTCAAGGCCAAGGGAGTGTCCATCGACTTTAGAGCGTTCAAAATCTCTTGTGGTCGTAACTCGCGATCATTGTCCGGAGGATGAACGGCAACGCGCGTGAATGTGATGACCTGACTCGTCAGTTGCTCAGGTGTGTGGATCGCCAGTGGCACAACGCGCAGGAAATACTGAAGCACACACCGCAGCTTTTGGGTCTTTGAGTCTGCTACTGCACTGGTGCGAGCCGATGCGAACAGAGAGTTCATTGAGAAGAATGGGAACTCGACTGGATTCCGAGGCGGTGGATGAGTTGAGCCTTTGCGCTGCTTCTTCCGTTCATCTTGGGCTGGGAAGATAGAAAAGAAGCAGGCAGAGACCAGAGCGAGCACCTCCAGCTTGGAAAACTCCTGAGTCGCTGACGTTCGTCTGCTGTTTGCGTTCAGTGGTAATGGCGTCAGCAGCAGCGGGCTCTCTGGGAATATGCTGGGCAGATCCAGAACCAATTCAACCATTTTGGGCAGCAAATGCTGAAAGAACTGCTCGCGTTCTTGCCTCGTAAGCAGCTAAATCCCATTATAGCGCATCAGCAAATCCACCTCATTAAGCGTGTTCATGTCGAGACTTACCTCCTCGATGGCGGTCTCAAGATTCGTCAGTCGTCGCTGGTCTTGACCCGTGATTCTGCCGCGGAGAACAGACAGGTCAGCAATCAACAAGACTCAAGAGAATACCAAACGTACCGGTTGAGAACACAGGCCAGTTCGCGTGTGTTTGTCATGGGCAGGTGCAGATACGCCACGTAGTACGGCCACAAAGGAACCTGTTGCTTCCAAGCATTCTGGGGAGAACATGGAAGTCGCATCCGATGGTCTCCATTCGGCTGACTGCCGAACGTATCCACATAATGCATCGGATACTGGATCCATCGTCGGTGGCTTAAGGATGGAGATGATACTGGCGGAGGCGTGAAGAGCAAGTGCGCATCGGGCGGGAGGAGCTCTTCGCAGCGCAGCACTTCATGGAGCCAAAACGGCGTGACTATCACAATCGGCACCATTGGAACAGCGTCCACAGCGACAGCTGAGCTCGCCTCCGCTTGTTTGCGCTTGTAGCGCAGTGACTGCTGCGTGGGGAGCCAATCGGCCCAGTAGTCTGTGACCACGAACACTTGAGCGATCGTGTCGAGAACTGCAGCGTCATCGGGCGGCCAGAGCTCGCCATCGCAGTCTTGGATCTGCGCTGCCATCGCTTCACGAGCAGCAGCCGCCACGCCGTGGAAGTGGAACCACTGGCGCCGCAACGTGAACGACGTGCTGCTCGTGGCCTCGGCTGGTAAGGACGACCGCTTCATCCGCTTCCGCGCAGACGTCATAACGGGGCAAGCTGAAGAATGGGTTGACGGGAGCTGCCGCCTGATTTGGTGTTGTGCCACACTAATTTTGGTATAAGATCTGCGACGTGTGCGCATTGTATACCATTGATCACATACTGGGAGTCCAGATGTCCAAACTTAGACCGGTTGTGTCTGTCCTCACTCAGTCGGCCATTTACAAGAAATGGCGGAAGGTCGTGGTCCCCGTGTTAAGTCTGTCAATGAACTTCCGCGTGCAATGAAGTTCATGCAGACCAAGTCCAGTTGGCTGGCTGCTAATGGAGCCAACCGGAGCCACGACACTGGATTCTTCGTATGTCTCTCGCCGCTCCAGTTCCGACTCTGGTGGCTTGGCATCGCGATGCTCCACGTGCTGTGCGTCGGCTGCTTCGCCTTCCAATGCTGGGCATACTCGCTACTTCCGGGATTGTTCTTGGGCACTTCACTCGAGACGTATCAATTGTCCATGCCCCTGAGCGATTTCCATACAATTTCGATATGCTTTGGGCTCATTGCAGGTATGCACGGCTACGCTTTGCTCAACATGATCTTCTTTGCCTTGAGGCATCAGCGCTTCACATTCGGTGTGGCCATCTCAAGCCCCAAGCTGGTCAGGCAGGCCACCGTTCGATTCCAATCTGCACGCCAACGCATCGCTGTTCACGCAAATCGTACGTGGGTCAACGTGTTTGGTCGGCACGGGATCTTGGGCGTCGAAAGCAACCATTTCGAGCTCATTTACATCACGCGCGAGATGATTGAGACCATCTTACAGTCCATACTGGCTAGCCACATGAGCCTCCTTGTGCCAAACGTAGCGGTGAACCGCCTGTTGGTACTGACCATCGTGCTCAACTGCTGGTCTACGCCGATCATCCAGCACTGGTTTGCCAGTCGTGCTGCGCTCGCGCGGATGCTCTGTCTCGTGTTTGATGTCGTTCTGGACTTCGTCTCGACGGTTGGAATTCCACTGAAGCTGATCCTTCCGTATTGGAAGGAATTCAATATTGACGAGCAGAATTTCGACTATTATCTTTGGTACGACGACGTGTGGCTGGTTAATATGATCCACGAGCTCCAACTGGTGATCATCTCGTCGTGGTTTGAGCTGGGAAGCCAGCTCGTGTTCTCATTCAGTCTGCTCGTGTCGATCAACGACATCAAGTCGCTGATCTGTCTCGCGAATCCGTCGACGCTCAAGCGCAAGACCAGCGTCAGCGTCTTTCCCGGGCTTTCTCACACCAAATACGATTCCATTGAAGATAAACCCAAGATTATCAGCAACAGAGAAAAGGCTCAATTCTCTACTCATCAGCAATCGAAACCAGGCGAACGCCCAGAGATTCCAACCAAAAAGCGCCCTTCACACGCGCTGCATCTGTTCCTCAGCCTCTGGGGACTGCTCGTTCTCATATTTCATGTGCGTGCATCGTTTGGATCTGCACCGCCGTACTGTGCAATGATGGCGAGACCGTGGTTCACTTCCCAACCGGCTTGTGCGCTCATGGTTTTCAGCTGCAAGAACAACAGCAGCGCGATTGGTGAGACCGTCGAGCTGGATAGAGCCATGACAGAGATGAGCGCCGATACGCTATCGCACATTGTGATCCGGCATTGCTCTCATGTCGAAATTCCAGCGCAGCTTCATCGTTTCCGCGAGCTCCGAGGATTCAAAATCTACAACTCGACACTCGCTCGTTGGGACGCTGAGGCTGAAATCACGGCCAAAACCCACCCGAAGATCGTGTTTCTGTTTATGATCCAAGTCAACATGACCCAGTTGCCTCTCGGTCTGCTTTCGGACGATTTCCCTCCACAGCTGATGGATTTGGAGTTCTGCGACACGAATCTGACGACGCTACCAGATGATCTCGACCAGAAATGGCCTCATGGCGCAGTCATTGTCTTTGAAATGTGCCCATTCGAGACTGTGCCTGATGTTATTCAGCGGCTGCAGGTTGCATACTTCTCAATGGTTAAAAATCCCATCACTGAGCTCCCAGATGAGGTCTTCACAAACCCGTCAGCTGTCACGATTTGGCTGAATGAGATTCCCATTGCAGCGCTACCGGCGTCGCTCACGCCGTCCGAGTCGATCCACTTTGTTCATTTGAGTAGCACTAACTTGGAAGCATTTCCATCCTGGATGGATGCGTCTTTATTCCAGCACGCGTACGTGGCTGCTGGTGGCACACCACTCTGCGAGCAGCTGCTTGCAGCCATGGAGGCAAGCGATACTGCCACACTTGCTACGCTTGGCTATGCTCCGACCGCGTTTCTTGACGGAATGATGGACTGCGAAGTGTACTCGGGCGATGATCTGATGTATTATCCGCGGGATGCCGAGGCTGCGCTGGACTACAAATACTAGTCAAGCGACAGTTAATTTCGTGGAGATTTGCAGCTTCTGTATCGAGTTTCAGGCATCCGGTGCGGATCTTACCATCATTTCACCACACGCTCTGAAGTTTATCCATTCGGACAGGATACCAGATTGAGAAACGGAAGCAAGCTGATTCTGGAATGCACATGAAACGGATCGATGACGCCGTCACCTATTCATAGCCGACCAGCAGGATTCTGAGTTAAAGTCGATGCCCAAACAACGAGAACTGCAATTCGGCTGGCAAGTGCGGGAAAAATAAATGGATGTGGCACGAGATAAGTCCACGCACTCGGCAAAGGATTTGCAGATGCAGTCGCAGCAGCCTCCGCCAGACCCAGATCCAGACGAAGAACACGACGGTGATGAATTCTACCTCCAAGTCGCGCCGTTTTGGTTTCGCTTGTGGTGGCTTGGCATGCTGATCCTTCACGCTCTGTGCATTGGCTGCTTTGGCCTGCAACATTGGGCGTACCACGTGCTCCCAGATTTGTATTTGGGCGCTGCGCTGGAAACGTATCAGGTCTCGATGCCGTTGGACGATTTCCACACGATCTCACTCTGCCAGGGACTCATCGCACTGCTCCACAGCTACCTGCTGCTCAAGATGCTGGTCTTTTCTGCGTGGCAGCAGCGCTTCACGTTTGGCTCTAGTCTGCGCACGCGAAAGTCACGACACACACACTCCACGACTGGTCGTATCGGCCGGTGCATCACTCGGATTGTGCGCTTCGGGACCGACATCTTTTCGCGCAAGGGCGTTCTGGGCATCCAGGGCCACTACTTTGAGCTGGTGTACATGGCGCGCGAGGTCGTGGAAACGGTGTTGCAGTCCATCCAGGCTTACAGCATGAGCCAGCTCGTCCCGAGCGTCTCAGTGAACCGGTTCTTCGTGTTTGTTATCGTGCTCAACTGCTGGTCCACCCCCGTGATCCAGCTCAAACTTGCGCACGATCCGCCGCTCGTGCGACTGCTCTGTCTCGTGTTTGATATCCTTCTGGACTTCGTGTCGACTGTCGGCATCCCCATGAAGCTGCTAACGCCGTATCTCAAAGTGTACGACATCCCGTCGCAGAATTTTGACTATCTGCTCTGGTATAACGACCAATGGCTTGTCAACATGATCCACGAGCTGCAGCTGGTCTTTATCTCGTCCTGGGCCGAGCTCGCAAGTCATCTCATCTTCTCCTTGAGCCTGGTCACGTGCGCTGGGAACGTCAAGTCTCTGCTTCGCCCAAGCCCAATGCAAAGCGCTGCGATCCATCCAACAGCAGAGGCTGGGGTGGCTGATGTGCGTCGGTCACTTGAAGCTTCTGCGACCTCGTGCGGCAGCAACAGCAGAACCGACAGCAATGGCGTGATGGCGACGCCAAGGACAAAAGAGGCGTTACTGCAGCGCAAACTGCGTGCGGAGCTTGTCAAACGAATCAGCGAGCGCATTACCAAGAGCGTGCATGGGCTCATGCTGCTCTGGGGCGCGATCATTCTTCTGCTGCATGTACGCGTATCATTCAAGTCCACGCCACCGAACTGTATGCTGCTGGCCCGGCCTTGGTTCGGCACCAAATCGTCCTGCGCGCTTCTGTACGTTGACTGTAAGGAAACGGAAGGCAGCTTGGGCAATGCCACGGAGCTAGATGCAGCCATGAGCATCTTGGAAGAGCGCACGCTGACCCACATTGTGATCCGCCATTGCTCACACGTGGAGATCCCAGCGAGAGTGCAGTCGTTTCCGAAGCTCGTGGGCTTCAAGATCTATAACTCAACGCTTGTGGATTGGCCCAGCGAAGCGGCGTTGACGGCCAGACACCACCGACAGATCGTGTTCCTGTTCCTGATCCATGTCAACATGACGCAGCTCCCGCTCGGTCTGCTCTCGGACGACTTCCCCAAGCAGCTCATGGACATGGAGTTCTCCGGCACGAACCTCACGACGCTGCCGCAGGATCTCGACGAGATCTGGCCGCACGGCGCGTCCGTAGTGTTCGAGTCGAGCGGCTTTGACAGCGTTCCCGATGCGTTCAAGCGGCTGCAGGTGTCGTACTTCTCGCTCGTGGGCAACGCCATCGCGACGCTGCCGGAGCAGGTCTTCACGAATCCGCTGGCCGTGACGATCTGGCTCAAC
This sequence comes from Elongisporangium anandrum, assembly GCA_023337935.1. NCBI lineage: Eukaryota > Oomycota > Peronosporomycetes > Pythiales > Pythiaceae > Elongisporangium > Elongisporangium anandrum. The sequence continues at coordinate 33,878 of JAADXR010000206.1, read as the reverse complement.
GACAACCCCATCGTCGAGCTGCCGGCCCTGCTCACTCCGTCCAGCTCCATCCAGGTGGTGCACCTGACCAACACGCAGCTCCAGGCGTTCCCGTCGTGGATCGATGCCGCGTTCTTCACCCATGCGTACGTGGCTGCGGGTGGCACGCCACTCTGTCGAGAGCTACTGTCGGCTGTGGGGACCACTGTGCCCGCCAATCTCAGCGTAGCCTGGGACGCGTACCAAGCAGGCAGCATGGACTGCGAGGTGTACACGAGCGACGACGCGACGTACTACCCGAGCGAGGCCGAGGCGTCGTTGGACGCATAGACACGGGCCCAAATCAGGAGAGACTCACTCCAGATCATGTGACGCGTTCACAGGAAGCGCATCCAGTGAACAGCCGGGAGCGGCCACGCGGCCCCAGGGAAGCGTTCCGCCCGAGTCGCAACGTGGCAGAAGGGCGGATTAAGCCCCAGACGTGTGTGCCTCGCGACCGCGTCTCTCTCGTCGCGTTGTGCTGCGCGGCCTTCGAATCGGAAGCGCGCTCCATCCTCGTGGGGCACACAACGTGGCGACATGTGCGTTCTACGCCCATTTGATTGAATGACGCCCTGGATTCACTTGTTTCAGTAGCCGGCGCGAATGCACCCGGGTTCATTGTGGTGAAGTGTACTGAGTCAAGTGATTCTCCACCTGATTTGCAGTCCTGCGCAAAAAAAAAAGGGGACGGGGGACTTCACTTACTGTCTGTACCTGATATCCATATAAGCGCAGAACTCAGTATATCATATATCAGTACAAATAAAGTGTGGGCTCAAGCAACTCATCTAATTTTTGGGCTCTCAAACGCGATCTACGATCTGGTTTTCTTGCTTGTGTTTGTGAAGGGTATCTATTGTAGCAGGTACTATTCATTAGAAGAAACTATTGGATAGTGGGACGCGTACCCACGCACCCAGGGTGGCCATATTGATTTTGACAGGTGCGGCCGCACTTCGCCGCATAGGGGAGGAGTGAGCAAGAGGAGGAGAAGGACGGGGATGGGACGCTGGGGCCAGATGCTCCAGGGAAGGGGCCCGCCGCCGCCCCCGACCGATTGTAATGCGGCCGGCGTTCCATTTGGAGATTTTGGCTCCGAGCCACCGATTTGGCTTGGCGAACAGACCACAAGGGCGGACGATCAGCCACACCCGCTAGTTTACTTGATGGGGATGAACCACCTGCTTAACAACGACGACCCGCCCGTGGGGTCGGCTGCGTCCGGGAGCGCCAGCAGCAGCCCCACCAGTAGCCACAGTAGCGGTGGCCACAGCAGCGACCGTAGCTCACCGGACCGCACGATCAAGCATGAATCGCGCCCCGTGGACGAGGAACAAGCAGCGCGCACGGCCGCATCTGAAGGGATCGGGCGGTTGGCCAGCATGGGCAGCCACCTAATGCTCCAGGTGCGGACGACCAGCAGCCCGACGCATCTAGCGGCCACAGGCATGACCACACCTCGCCTGCCGCCCATCAGTATGCTCACGGCCGCGGCCTCAACACTGCAGCCCCGCACGCGTCGTGTGGCTGTGGCGCCTCCTCCGTCGTCCATGGCCTCCGGATCTGCTTCCTCTTCGCTGCCACCGCACGTACAGGAGCAGCAGGAAATGCTCTGTCGGTACCGCAACAAGAAGTGCACGAACCCGCGTGCCACGAAGCGCAATGGCGACCGCCACAACCTGTGCGAGCGTCATCGCGCCAAGGCGAATCAGAACCAGCGCAAGCTCGAGTCCAAACGACGAACCCAGAAGCACACGGCCGCACGGCGGCAGCAACAGCACCAACAGCAGTTGGGCAGCGGCGAGGACGGCGGCGTCCCAGTCAAGACCGACGCCAGTGCGCCACTCAACCCAGGTAGGGACGCTTCGTGGCCCCACGCTCGTGTGATGTGAGTGCTGACGGCTGTGTGGTGATGACAGAGTATTCGTCCTATTGAGGCAGCCACAGATATGAACTCATATTTAAGACCAAGTGAAGAATGAAATCTGGAGAAAGAGGAAGAGGGAGGAGACGCTGATGCCGAATAGAGAGTCGCAGGATTAAGAATAGCTCAATTGCAACAGTCTGTTTGACCAGCAATTGACCCTCTCGTTATTCCTGGCTCTGGTTCTGACCTCACTGGGCGTCGAAAATAAGCCAGACCAAGGCCAGAAGAGAAGATTGGCTTGACTGCAGAGCCTGAGACGCCATGAGAGCTGCCCCCATGCTGCTCTTGCTGGCTTCAGCCATGGTACTGCTGCTGGGTCAGGCCAAAGCCTCCGTGGGCATGTCCAAGGGCTCCAACTCGTTCAAGTACGTGACTCAGTTCGACTCCACAGACGAGTACCTGATCCCCTTAGCCGAGTACGACTTTCGCGGCAGTGGCTTCATCGATCTCTCGCTTGACGTGACGCTGGCTGTGCCTATCGCTCAGAGCGACCAAGGCCGCACCATGCTCTATGTGGTCGTCTGCGATGCTACTGCTCTGTCAGCGATCGAGAACCCTCCGACCGACGGCACTGGGTCTGTTGTCTCGAACGGCCCTGGGCCATCCTACTGCTCTATGGCCAACCGCACCCTGGGCGATCTGTGCGAGTCGTTCCCTCTGATCGACATCGACACGGCGCCCAATAACTATCGCGCGCTCTATTACCTGTCGTCGACGCTGCGAGACATGAACTTTGCGGGCGCGAGCATGCTGTATCTTTACATTGACGCTTGTGAGGCTGTCGGAGGAGAAACGGGTGTGCTTCGCTCGTGCCTGCGAAGTCCATCGAGCTCCTCGCCGTGCTTCAAATGCCCTCTGAACAACCCCTGGGCTTCCAATTCAACACAAGACCACTGCAGGATTTCGCCAGCGTTGGCTCCGTCGATCCATGTCGATGCGGCCATGAACCTGTGCTCCAGCCAGGGTGGCTGCCTCGGGTACAACCACCGCTTGGAGCCGCTGCTGTACGCAGGACTGACAGCTCTCTGGGCGCTGGCCACACTCGTCTGGGTCACGCACATCAACACAATTCGGGAGGCTGCCGTGGAGCTCCAGCAGAAGCTCAAGTTCGTGCCGATCACGCAGTTCCTCTACACGGGCATGACTTGCATCCACCTGAGCATGAGCGATATGCTAGTGGGCACAGCGCTTAACGTCGTCCAGAACGGCAAGATCCTGGCGCAATTGGCTGCGCTGGCCATCTCGGCCGAGGTGCTGATCCTGATCGCCAAGGGCTGGAAGATCACGCGGGCGTCTCTGCAAGTGCGCGAGCACCAGTGGATCCGCTTCGTGACGCTGCTCTGGGCCACGTCTTACACGGTGCTCAAGACTTCAAGTGTGCCGAGCGTGGCTGTGTTCCTCGTCTGGGGCGTCACTTGGGCTGCCATTGTATTCATGATCTGGTACAACTCGGCCTTCAACATGAACATGCTCAAGTACCAGATCGCCATGGTGCGCGAGCTCGCTGTTGACCCCGTGAACACGCCCGTGTACACCAAGTACATGCTCTTCCAGCGGTTCCGCGCACTGCTGGCCATATACATGGCGCTGTCGTGTGTCCTGGGAATCCTGAGCATGCTCAATGATACGGCCTACCAGCGCTGGCAGTTGAGTTCGTCCGTAGCTGACGAAGCGCTCACATTGCTGCTGTTCGTGGCGCTCGGATACACGTTCCGCTGCCGCCGGTTCAGTCGCCTTATGCGCGCCAGCTTCGCACCGATGAGCCCAGATGGACTTCAGCACTTGCCGCAATCGCCTCGTCGCCTCAGTATCATCGCCCCCGCACCAAATGACGCAATGGACGACGACGAAGCGAATCAGCCCAGAGCCAATCTGGCCAAGATGGTGCTCGTGCTCAATCCGGACGACGCGCAGCTGCTGGGCACGGCATACCAGGCGCCGTCACCGTCCAAGAAGCTGGTTGTGGCGGCATCAGATACCCAACAGCAGCAATAGCTGACACGTGAGACAGGAGATGATGAGATAGAGAATAACTTGAAAACTCACTGCAAACGAGAGCTGCTCTTCCAGTCCCAATAATATATCGCTGGATTTACCCTTCGGACAGAGCTATCAAGGCCGCTTCGTGGTGGTTTGTGCTACTGCTGCCATAGCGACGATAGATAGCCCCCAATCCACGGCACGGAGACTGCCCACCCTACCTGGCCCGGTCCGTCCTTCTGTTCCATGACCAAGGCGATTTGTGCCAGTCGTACCCTTTGACCAACTGCTTATCACACGCTCTTTTACCTATCGTCGACTCTGCGGGGTATGAGCTGCGCTGGTGTCGACACGTTGTAACTAATCATCGACCCCTTATGAGGCTGTTAGAGGGGCCTGAGGTGTGCTTCGCTCCTGTCTTAAGAGCGAACCGCGTCGTGCTTCAAATGCCATCTAAACAACCCGTTGGCTTCCAATCCAAACTCATCCTTGCCCACTGCGAAACTCCGTCAGCAATTATCCACGTGAATGCGGCCATGAACCTGTGCTCCAGTCACGGCGATTGCCTCGGGTCCAGTCCTCGCTTTGACCTGATGGTGTACGCTGCACTAACGATTTTCATGACGGTGACCACGCGATCCAGCACATCAATGGACTGCAGGACGCCGTCGTGGAGCTCCAGCAGAAGCTCAAGCTCGTACCAATCACGCAATTCATCTGTAGGGCCATGTCGTGCATCCAGCAGAGCATGGGCAACACACTCGTAGGCACGGCACTCAATGCCATCCTAATCGCCAAGGGCTGGAAGATCACGCGGGCGTCTCTGCAAGTGCGCGAGTACCACTGGGTCCGCTTCATGACGCTGCTCTGGGCCACGTCTTACACGGTGCTCAAGACTTCAAGTGTGCCGAGCGTGGCCGTGTTCCTCGTCTGGGGCGTCACTTGGGCTGTCGGCTCTCTCAAACTGCTGCTATTCATGGCACCGGGATTCACGTTCCGCTGCTGTCGCCTCAGTCGGCTGACACGCGCCAGCTTCGCGCCGGTCGATCCGAGGTCCTCGACCAGCCCCCATTGCCACCGGACGAGACTGAGGACGACGATGCGGATCAGACCCCAAGCAGCCCAGCCACGATGGTGCTCGTGCTCAATCCGGATTAAGAAGAAGAGAAGCATAGCCTTTTATTGATAATTACGGAATTGTATACTGACAGAGAGCTCACACGTCACAGATTTTGAGGGTTTTACGCAACGACGCTTCAGTATCACAATCGGATCGCCGGGGCAAACGCGATGGACGTGCCAACGACAAACGCCGAGCTCCAGTCGTTCTCGGTCTCGCTGCTGTGGCGCACTTCCTCTGCGGGCAGCTCCAGCAGCGCGTCGTCGGACAGAAAGGGCTCGAACAGCTCCTGGCACTCGCGCGCACTGGGCATGGCCGTCACGGTCAGCGAGATGGCCGCTTCGTTCTCTGCGGGAACGGTGGCGGACCGCCTCCGACGCGCGCGCTGTCGCTCCATCAGGTGGTGCTCGCAGAACGCATGCAGCGTCGTCGTCCCGTTGCGGCGGTCCAAGGCACGAGGCGCTTGGCAGCGACTCGTGCTTGGGTATTGGCACAGCTGGTCGTCCGTTTGGTCCGCCGCGGGATCGGGCGTGGGCTGCGTCATGAGTGCGCTGTCTGTGCGGAAGGGCGCGAATTGCACACTGCCCAACCGCCGCCGGCATTGTCCGCCCCCATTGGAGAGGATCGCTCGAGATCCTTGCGTCAGCCGGGCCTCTGTCTGGCCCGTTTGCGTCAGGGATGCGATTCCACAAGTCATGTAATCAGACAGCAACATCTCGCAGATGAACCAGGTCAGACATAGCGAGTAATGATATGCATTCTCGCAGGTACTTGAGTTCAGACAGGTGTCAACTCGTGGCGTCACGCTATGACTGGAAGCGCCTCGACAATGATTTCGAACCAATCCGGCAGCTGGAGGGACCTTTCTGTGGGTGTCGGGCTCAGTAGAGACCAGTCCCACTGCCAAGCTCCCTCTGGGCTGGCCTCCCATCGTGCCTCTGCTCGTGGGAGCTGGCTGCTACGGTACTGAAGCCGCGTAGCTAACGCGTTGAAGCGACCTGGTTCTGTGCGATCATGCCCCGCTGCTGTCGGCTGGCGTACCGTGTTGGTGCGGTCACGAAGTGGGGACGCTGATGCGCAAGGGCCTGCAGGTCAATGGCGGGGAGCTGGTTGGTGAATTGGAGTGAAGGTCTCTGCAATCGCACACATAGCAGTGCAAATGATCAGATTAACGGCCGATCACACAGTAGGTATAATAGCACTGTTAAAATTTTATAATAACTGGGCGAAGCATCTCAGGCCACAGCGAAGCTGAGAGCTGATGAGCAGCAGGTCCATGAAAGTCTGCACTGCAGAATGGATGTGCTTCAGTACTGGCTCAGTGGTGCTCGCTTCGGTTCGTCTGTCCTTCTTCCCATCAATAGATGCCGAGTCTCCTCCGGTCGAGAGCGCACGTAGGCTGAGTTGTAATGCCCTGTCGAGTCCTTGTCCTTTGTCCGCCCTGCACGCCACCAGGAAGAGAAGATCCATCGCATCCAGTATCGTAATCTCCCGAGGTTACACTGCGCACGTCCACCACCAATGCCTCTTGGGCATCGTAAAACCATTGGAAGGCAACAGAGCGAAGTAACGGGTGCGTGCTGGTTGCAACACGGCCCAGAGTGGGCTCTGTGACGAGGATGCTCAACAGGCACGCCACTCCTTAGGCACAGGATCGCGACACAGGAACCGATCGCTTCTGAGTGAGTAACTTCACTTTGGACTCAGATCTGAGCACGCGTAGCCTGGTTGTCAGACACTAACTGTACTGAAGCCTCTGCCACCGACTGGTGTAAAGTCTTTCGGTGTCAGCTGGTGCCGCTAGCCAAGTCAGTCCTTGGACCCATAGAAGAGACTGCACAATGCTGCAGTTGGAGGCGGCGCCCAAGACGCGAACTCGGCGACGGAAAGCGGACCCACAGGCGGCTCTGGAGCACAAGCGACAGCTGCATCGCGTGCTGGTGAAGAAGGCCTACTACCAGCAGGCCGTACGTCCAACTCCGATACTCCTAGCGCCTCTGAGCTCCTCGCAATGACATCTCTCTTGTGATGGTGATGCAGAACACACTGAACGCTCTGCGCGTGGAGGAGCAGGAGCTGGAGAGCAGATACCAATGGCTCCTGGTGCAGCAGCAGACTCAGATCGACTCGCAAGTCGCACGCGGCGACGTCGTCAACGACGATAAGCTGCTGATGGTGCAGCTCATGCGGATCAAACAGGAGATCGTCGAGGAGAACAAGCGATTGCGCGAGTTGCACGACGAGTACCTGAAGTTCCGGCTCACACTGCAGCAGTCCACCAAGGCCCTCATGGATGCGGCCGCAGCCAAAGCCGCCCAGTCCGCCTCAGAGAGCAGCCTTGCGCCGTACGTGACGATCACGCCGCTCACACTGAAGGAACAATGCGAAGTCACGCGTCTGGCTTACATCGCGGTGCAGGACTTCCGCCAGAGTCGAGACCACTACACACTGAACGCCAAAGTGCTGGGCTGGAAGCATCGCTACCGCTTCGCGGACGACGAAGCGCGGCATCTGCAGTACGCGCTCACCAAACAGTTCTCGCACATGTCGGCCTACGAGCTGGCGCTGCGCAGTTGGGATATCATTGCGACCACCAAGTCGTATCAGGAGCTGCACTCGGCTTCGCTCAAGTCGCAGATCCACCTCATCCAGCGCGTCGATGACGACAACTTCGTGCTCTTCCGCGTGCTGCAGCGCGAGAAGCACGACAGCGTGTTCTTCACGCTGCTACTGGCGTCGCGGTTCGAGACCGAGAAGGGCTGGATGACGATCTATCGGTCTATCGAGCACGATCGCATCACTTCGCGCGCGATTCCGACTCGAGAGTTCCCGGACAAACACGTCGAGTGGCTCGAGATGTTCTCCTGGACGTCCTTCGAGAAGGACGCAGAGAGCGGGGACAGCGTCCGCTTCGTCTTCGGAGGCGAGATGCGCCATTCGTCCACCGCCAACGCCAAGTTCTGGCTCATGGAGACGCTCATGATGGCCGTCCGATGGGAGTCCATGGCCGTCGCGCCCTTATTTAAACTCACGTAATAGCGTCTGGATTCTCCCCGTGTACCCACGACTGTGGTGTTCGGCTGTGCGATCAGAGAATGGAACTGAGCCCAATCAAGTGGCTCGTTTGTCAGTTGGGCTACTGCCATGGGTTCACGCTGTCTCGTTCTTCCTCCCCAAGCCAAGTCATAGTAGAATGATACGTGTGTGCCTGCGAAATAAATTAACGAGGCAATTCTCTGCTCCTGATATCAGCATGGAGAGGCCTCGATGGCGATCGTGGGGCCGATGGCCATGTTCTCCCACCGCACCGCTGCAAAGAGCACCTCCATGAGCCAGATATTGGTCGTGGTCGCGCCGCCGATGGAGCCACCGAAGTGCACGAGGCACGTGCTTGGGCTCTGGTCTCGGAAGATGACCCAGAGACAGGATTCGGACCAGACTTCCTTGCGCAGCGGCTTGCGTGCTGCCAGCGTGCGCGCTTCTTCGATAACGCGGTTGATGCCGTCTTCCTCAAACTGCACCAGATCCTTGTCCACCGAGCGGAAGACCAGCATGAAGCCGCCGTCCTCGAGCTGCAGTCGCGCGAATAGCAGGATGGTCTTGACCACCACGGGCATCCCGGCCGGCTCGACTGTGCGGTAGAGCAGCAGCGTATCGGCATTCACGCGCTGCAGCACGTGCAGCTCAACCCCCAAGGAGGGCGTGAACACGCCGGCGTAGGTCTTTGGCGACGAGAAAATGGCCCAGCTGCGCTCCAGCAGCGCACTGGCACTCGCGCCATAGACGCTCTTCTCCAGCGCGAACCGGAGCTCACTGCCGCGCACCTGCCGCTGATCGGTCCAGCCGAACACGCGAGCGCCGGAGCTCCATTTGTCCGGCCCCGTGATGAACGTCATGATGTCGTCCTTGGCAGCCGCGATGATGGCGGCGCACCGCTGGTGCGATAGTGGGTGGAGGTGGAACGGCACGTCCACGGATGGGAGCTGCGCGTCCGAGTCCAGGAGCTGCTGGACGCGACTCTGCACTTTCATCTGCCGCGCATTGTACGCGTAGAGCTCCTCGTTCTCGCGTCGCAGCGCGTCCTTGAGCTCCTTGGCTTCGAGGTACTTGTGCAGGATCGGCACAGTCAGCGCACGCAGGTCCTCGACGTTGGTGGCGTCCTCTTGGACCGCGACGCTGCGGTCGAACAGCAGCTGCTTGTACTCCTTCTCCAGCGCCTCGAGCTCCTGCTTGAGCGCCTCGAGCGTCGTCTACAGAGCGTTCGTTAGCGACCTACCGCCATCCTCATTTCTTTCTCTATCCGCTAATCAATCATTACGTACGACTTTCTTATTGTACGACCGTTTGACGTACTCGCGATGCCGCAGCCGCTTCTTGTCTGCCATCTCGGCGGACGCAATTGCGTCCCCGCCGCGCCCCGTCCCACGTCCAGCACCGACGGAAGCCACAGCTTGTTTACGAGTCGCAGTCCCACGAGGGCTGGGCGTGGCAGAGTGCGTCTGCTCCATCCTCCTCGAAACCCAGATCTGGGGTTTCTCGAACAAGAGTGCGCGAGTCCCGCCGATTGCCCAGAAAAAAGAAGAAAAAATCCAAACCGTGCGGCACTCCACCCCTTATAAGGAGCCATTATTTGAGTGTAAAGCGTCACTAAACACACCCACCCAGCAAAGCGATCGCAGCCATGCCGCCAAACCGCACAGACCACTTTTCGATTGGCCACACTACAGCACCATGGCCCCGCACTTCGAGTTGTATTTGCAAAGCTCTTCGTCCACATACGAGGATCAGACCCACGTCGCCCAGGATGAGGAGCGCAAGGAGCGCAACCGCCAGAAAGTGAGGCGCCACTACTACCGCAAGCTGGTAGGCGTGTGATGACGAGCATCCTGCTGGCTAACCTGCACATGGGAGGGGAAGCAATAATCAGATCTGATTTATGGCGCAGAGCATGTTGAACGACCTCCGCACTACGGTGGCCACGCTCAAGGAAAAGTATGACTTGCTGGTGGCCATCAAGGACAAGAGCGCGGCTCCTGGAGCTCTCGCACTGCGCACAGGCAGCGCTCACCAGCAGCCTGATCACCTGACGCTGCTCAAGCAGGTCGAGAGCGTGCGCAAGGAGCGCCTGCAGGCTGTGCAGGAGCACAAACTGCTGCAGGCCCGCGTGCAGGACTACGTGCAGGTCCGCCAGCAGGTTGAAGAACTGTTGCTCTCGGAGCAGGTTATCAACACCGACGAAGGTCGTACAGCGCTTTCGCTCGCGACCAAGAGCCTCAGTGCTCAGGAATGCCGCGCGATCGGCTCACAGGCGCTGGAAGATGTCATTGCGCTCGAGATGGCGCCGGCGTTCAGCAACCTCGACACCAACCACATGAACTGGCGTTGCAACCAAAGTGTGAAAGGCGGTGTCTGGAAGTACCGGCTGTCGAAGACCTTGGTCGGATTCAAGGCGGATAGTCTTGTGGCGGCGACGTGGCCGATCCTGACCAACCCAGCAACCATCGCAAGCATGTACTCAACCAATGTGGACATGTTCTGCCGTCTCGTGCAGACAGTGAACGAGAGCAACGTGATCATGTTCCAAGAGTATAGCTCGCTCGACTTCGCTGGTCAGCAGGTGTTCATGAAGAGTCTGTTCCTGATGACCAAGATCGAAACCAAGAACGGATTCCGGCTCATCATGCGCAGCATTGATCCGCAACGCATGCTGCTGCACGAGCGCACGGGCGACGTCGTGTGGCAGGACATCTTCACATGGTTCGTAGATTGCATGCGTTCACAGGCATTTTCTTTGGCTTGCTCACGTTGTATGTGATAGGCTCACGTTGGAGCGCACTGGAAAGGATAACGCAAACTGCATCTGTGAGATCGCTGGTCTGGCCGCCACTGTGGGCTCCAACGCCGATCACTGGGCCGTCGAGATCCTCAGGCTCGTGACGCAGTGGGAGAATCTCTTCTGCGGCTTGCCCTTCACTGTGCCGCCAGAGCCTTAGTCGCAGTGACTATGTCAGACGCAATGCGTGCGCAGTGTCGGTCTCTTCTTCTCTTTATTCCTTCCCAGTAATGACGTTAAAGCAAAACTGCAGTATTATAATACACGGTGCAAAAAGACTCACTGCTGGAGCAGTATCTGTGGCCCGATCACGTGCGCCTCGCAGCGCATGGAGATCATGAGCATCTCCAGCATCCACCAGCTGGCTGCCAGCAGCGGCGTGCCCGGGATGATGCCGCCAAAGTCGTCTCGGCAGTCCTGGCCATGCGAGCCGGTGGCGCTGAACTCGCTCCAGATGAACGTGTCCAGCCACGTGTCTTCCGTCTGTGGCTCGAGCTTGGTGCGACCACGGCGGTCACGCGTTCCCTGCTCGCCCTGACTACGCAAGTACTGCTTCGGGTCCAGTCCTCGCATCAGCAAGAAGCTGCCGCGACCATCGGCCAGTGGGATCCGAGACACCAGGATGAGTGCTCGGATGCGCATATCCTCGTTCCCGCGCTCGAGCGTGTGGTAGTACACGAGGTTGTCCGCGTCGATCTGCTGCACGATCTCGAAGTGGACCTCAAAGTTGTTCGAGTAGACCTTCTCCAGCAGATGCGGCGTCGAGAGGATCTCCCACGTGCCCATGGAAATCTCCTCCACCGACCGGTCCGTGAATATTTTCTCCAGCGAGAACAGGAACCGGTCCTTCTCGAGCATGTGGCGGTCGCGCCAGCCGAAGAACGTCATGCCCGTGGAGAAGTTGTCGTTGCTCTCGCGGAACGCCTGCACCTCCGTGTACGCGCGGCTGGCGATCGCGTGGCACTCGCGCAGGGTGAGCGGATGGATCGTGATCGCTGGGTTGCGGCGCTTCTGTTCCTGCATTTGCGCCACAGCGGCGATACTCTTGCTCTCGGCATTATACAGCTGACCCATCTGCTTTTCCATGGTCAGGTACTGCGTGTGCACGCGTCGTAGCTCCTCGTTCTCCTTGCGCAGCGCGTGTTTGACCAGCGCCAGCTGCGTGTACTTGTCGTGCACCGCGTACTTGCGTGACCGCCTTGCGGCCTGCGCGGCCTCACTCAGGCGCGTGGGGCGCGCGTCCTGCGTGTGACGCTTGTTGAGCAGGGCGTCGTACTCGGCCTCGTAGGCCTCCACCTGCGCCCGCAGCTCATTTAGTGTGTTCTACAGACACCGAGATCCAGTCAGTCACACGCTAGAAACACTTGTACTCACACCAACTGAAGCGGCGAGTGAGTAATCCGCGCCCGATGTAAAAAGATGTACATACAATTTTCTTGTAGTAGCAGCGTTTGACAATAAGGCGATTGCGTGCGCGCTGCTCGGCGTCTGAGAGCGGCACGGAGGACGAAGACGAGGAGGCGATGGAGGCCGTGTCGGGGCTCGGCGGCTTGACCGGCTGTTGCTTCATCACATAGGCCGCCGAGATGTCCAGGATGTCGAGCTTGGGCTCGTGCAGCTGCGCGAATATGTCGTCGGCGTGGTCCATGAGTGGATAAGTGAGACCCGCTTGTTGGCCCACCTCACTCATCCACGTCTGCTTCTTTTTCGTTCTTGGCCGCGGGGGCTCAGCTGAACCGGATTGGTCGACTCTGAGCTGGTAAAACGGAGATGCCTGAGGATGAAAATGAGTCCGCCATGACCTTATTTCGGGCCTTGTGACTCGTGAGATCCATCTTATTCGCCAATCAAAACGTCATTTGGAGTAATCTATTTTTACCTTTTGTCAAGGTTTATTCCTCGACGGAACCCACGTGGATTTGAGGACGTGCAAGGGTTGGGGTAACGGATGGTGTTTATCTCTATGGGGACGAAGGCATTTTGCAACAGGCTTTATCCTGCCTGCCATTTGCTCCACATCCATCCAGCTCTCTCATTACTGTGTAACCCTTGCGCATGGGTGATGTAAATCGTGAGCGGTGTTCGTGCTGGTGGATTGCCCTTGCGTGCGCTTAGCACATGATAGTACTTCGTGCAGGCTTTCGTTCGCGATCGCTTGCGTTAATTTGGAGACTTCTTTGAGAAATGTCGTGGTTGCGTTCATACCGGTAAGATACATTGCGGTATGGAGCCAGTCTCTGTCGCTCGCTCGTTTGGGCGGATGAGGATCTTTGCCAAGCGGACGGCTGGATATTGCACTAAAGGAAGCCCAAGGGCGGACCTCCCATTAGTCACCTTTGGTGGCTCCTCTCCTCTTTTCTCTCGTTCTTTCCTCTCTGGACAGTGCAGCAGATGCATCTGTCCCATTCGCGAATGAAAGAGATTTGTCGAATCTTCAGCGTAATATCTATTATATGCTGCGTCTGCTCCCAATCGGTGCTTGGCTTGCCTCCGTATGTTGGCTTCTTATCCACAAGAATACTGGAATGAGTCGGTGAGAAAGAGATCTTGAGTTTCCCGCAGCGCTTCCGGCTCGAGATATGCGACGTATGGGCCACGTGTGGTGATCGGAATCGTGTGGCTGCTCCGCCCCGAAATCCATGGATCGCGGACTACGCGATTGCTTGTCGCTTGTCTGTCTACGCTTCAAGGATGACTGACCCCTCCAGCCGTGTGTAATTAGCGAGTTGCTAATGCCTTGCCTGCGACAGCCAAGAAGATGTATCATGCGGCGCTGATTCGCGTTGATGTCTTCTTGGCCCACCGGAGAGGGGTTTCCGTGCAAACTGAATGACCTTTATGCTTCGGTCATGTTTACTCATATGTTGCCTTCATCATCATTGGAGGCGTAGCAACACAAAGGCGAGAACAACAACCTCGCGACGGAGGCCCCCACCGGGATTCAACATGAATCACAAGAACGAGGACGATGGAGGGGCGGGGCGAGATGCCGCCTCTTCTCTTGGTCGGAGACTCAAGCTTCTCGGCACGCTCCATCCCAGCACACCAGCGATGACGGCTCATCATTAATTGAGGTCGGTCGCTGCGTTGCACACATCTCACTCATCCGAAACAGATTTGCAAGGGAGACTGTGTGTTACCAACACGTCAAATGTGCAAGCGATCCTCCTCGCGGGTGTATGGCTGGCGGTGTCCCACCGTGCGGCCGATAAGCACTCGGAGCAGCCATTACCTTCGCCTGGGCCCGTAACTCACGCTTTGTGGACAGCTGGCCCAGTTTCCAGTCGCAGTTTCGGATCGCGTTCCACACATATCAATCCACGCGCTCCCCCAGAGTGCGTACATTACTCGATTTGCCCACCGCAAGCGAGTCCCCTCCGGCCCTCCCCCTCACTATTAGCATGATGCGGATCGCCGACCTACTCAACACGAGTACTACGGACGCCTGCTCCACGCGTCCGCGCGCCTTCACGACCGAGGAAGATTTCATGCGCGCGTCCATCGCGACCAGCAGCAGCGTGGCGGACGAATCCAGCTCGAGCCACGACGAATACGAGCAGGACGAGAACCGCCTGAGCACCTCGTCGCTCTTTGGCGCCATGACCTTGACGCAAACCAAGCTTGCGTTGCAGCGATCACCGACGGCAGTGCGATCGCAACGCAGCCGCTTCATGACGATAACCAGCATCACCAACCCAACGCCACCGACCGCGGAATCCACAGATGCGCCTGTGATTGAAGCACCAGCCAAGCGACAGAGCAAGAAGCGCAGCACGCGATCGCTGCTCCCAGCCGAATCGGAGGTCGACCGACGCACCAAGCAGCGCCTAATCGTCAAGCGCTGCTACTACAAGAAAATCGTAAGTGCAATGTCCTGGCTGCTGAGAGAGTCATGTGGAACCAGCCCTTACTGACGTTCTTTTTTCTTTTCTTCCATTGCAGAACACCATCAAGACGCTCCGCTCCGAAGCCGATGAGCTCGAGACCCATTTCCGCGCTGTCCTGCGTGAACGTCAGCGAGAGGAAGCGCGCAAGAGCGACCCAACGCAGGAGCCGAGCCTCTCGGAGCTGTACTTGCAAACGCTGGACGTGAAGGAATCGCTGCGCAAGGAGAACATCCGCCTCCGCCGACTTGCTGACGAGTACTACATGAAGAACCAGGGCCGCGTGCGCGTGCTCCTGGAGGGCGACTACAAGGACCTGATCCTATTCCGCCCCGCCCTGGACAACTAACCTATGAACCCAACCAACACACGCACGAAGTGTGTACCAGCCCCAGCCCATACGCAATGGCCTGAGCTCCCCCCTACTCAGCATCCGCTGATTATACGACCCAATCCATCCGAACCGCCAAAAAGGAAGGATATCTCAAATTTTATTCGATCTATTAATAAACACAAATGAATCTTGCTATTCGAAGTTGCATCCATAGAAGTATTTATTGGCTGTGTTAACAAGGCAGCAATTGCCACATATACGCTCATAAACATACGTGTGGTGGTGGTGGCAGCGGCCTGCACATACAAGGAGGATCGTCAACAGCGCCACCATAGAGCCTCAGACTCGCAGGGACATGTACAGCCAGTGAAGTAGACATACACACAGGCTCTATTGCCAGAGTTGCCCATGCTGAAGGAAGCAATGCACGAAGATCAAGTTTTGCATTCGGAGCGATCACACCCACTCATGAGGAGCTTGCTTCGACAGGCGAGGCACATCCGCTGATGACACTACATCCCGACGAGAAAATCCAGCAAGATGCAACGCGTGCAGCTGCGGCGCCGCTGGATTTTGTTGTCGCTGCGTAGCGCTCGATGCGCTGCACTCGCGCGCGACCTCCGACGCTCTTCTCCATGTTGCTGTATCTTCCGCTGCATCTGTGGTCCAAGCATGAGCTTTGCAGCCACATGGCCCGTCAGTAGCTACGCGTGATTGGCTCACTCACAGAAACATATGGCATTCAAGCGCGTAGAAGAGCCCAGATGCTGTCAATAGAAACTGGCCTAGTGTGCCCACGAAACAGCGGGCCGTTTAGAACATTCCGGAGACTTGATCACCTCGCAAACTTATTTGCTCGGCCACATCTCTGGATTAAATAGATTGTTGCGCACACCAAAGGATTAAACCACTGTAACCAATGCATTTTGGGTTTTACACCAAAACGGCAGTCAACTATACAGTGACATTTGCGTATACATGTATACCTAAACATTCACCCAGATGGCAAGTAAAACCTCTATTCCTCTCCCATCATGCCAAGGTTTTACTCTTGTCCGCTTGTCGTTGTTGACGCATGTTGATTGGCTGCGTGCTTTTCACGCATTCAGGCTACTCTCAGCACCGGGCGTCCATTCAGAGCACTATCCGATTCGCCATGTCCGCCACCAAGAGCCTCAACCTGAACGACGCCGCCGACAAGGCCCAGGCACTGCAGCAGGTCGCGTCCGTGATCCCGGTCGTGCCGTTCCACGGCGTGGACAGCTTCTTCGACATCGGCGGTCTGCTCGCTAACCCCAAGGAGCTGAACCTGTGCCTCGACCTCCTTGCGCACGAGATTGAGCCGCTCCTGGACCAGATTGACTCCATTGGCTGCTTCGATGCGCGTGGCTTTCTCTTCGGCCCCCACCTCGGTGCCCGCTTCAACAAGAAGGTGTTCATGCTGCGCAAGCCTGGCAAGATGCCGAGCGTGAGCGACACTATCGAGTACTTCAAGGAGTACAAGGGCGACAACTCCACCGGCGGCGACCACCTCAGCATCCAGGAGTACGCCGTAAAGAAGGGCGACCGTGTGCTCCTCATTGACGATCTGCTGGCCACTGGCGGCACCGTTGAGGCTGGCATGCGCCTCATCCAGCAGGCCGGCGGCTCCGTCACCGCTGCGCTGGTGGTAGTCGAGATCCAGGTGCTCAAGGGTCGCGAACGCGTGCTCAAGGTCGCCACGGAAGGCACGCAGCTCATCACGCTCCTGACCGAGAACAGCTTCTAGACGATTTCAGTAGCTTCGACCTCGCTCCAGAGCTGGAAGAGCAGTCTGCCGCCTCCTGTCTCGTCCGACCGACCGACCATCTAGAAAATTTCGTTTTTCCTTCTTTAGCTATAGAACCTTCACCAAATAAACACACGCCTATATGATTTCCCACACAAAAGATTCTGTGTGTGCGAGCTGATAAGCAAACATGGACACAGATTGCAAATGCAGACCTTGGTCCAAAGGCCCAGACTCACCCTATTCTTCGGTGTATGGGTGCTTCAGCTCTTTTACGCCTCTGCGACCTCTGGTGAAACAGAGTCTGATGTTGCTCTTGGGGTCAGGGCGGACGGAAGCTCCCATACGCACGCAAGAAGATCGCTTGAGGTGAGTTCAGCG
The DNA here is from genome assembly GCA_023337935.1 of Elongisporangium anandrum. Classification (NCBI taxonomy): domain Eukaryota; phylum Oomycota; class Peronosporomycetes; order Pythiales; family Pythiaceae; genus Elongisporangium; species Elongisporangium anandrum. The sequence continues at coordinate 16,630 of JAADXR010000206.1, read as the reverse complement.
TATCAGAGCGTCATTCACAGAAGTTACCGCATTTTATTGGCGTCAGTGTTTTTCATACACACACACAACCCAGTGGAGGAGGGGAGGGGGAGGAGGAGCGCGTCCCACTATGAGCGCCTATTTACTTTAGCAGGTCGAGCCAACGGCTGTCAAAGGCAGCTCGGCCCGGGTCGAACTGTCCACGTTATTAATTATCGCAGGTTCCAGTTGCACAATTCGCTCTGTTTCTGCACGTCGGGACCATAATCCAAACCGCAGGCGACCCGGAAGACCTCTCGAAGGCACGACGAGCGCGCGCGAAAGCGAAGGCGAAGAGCTCAATTGGCCCAAGCGGAGAGCAATCACAGAACGGCGGCGGCTGCGCACACAAGCTCTTGATTAGTGACCATGCCGGCACGCAGCGCAGTTGAGACGGAGTCGCCCGAGGTGCTCGAGCGCAGGCGCAAGCAGCGCGACCTGAAGCGGCGATCGCGTGAGCGTCGGAAGGTGAGCGAGCGGTTCTTCCCATCCTTTGTCTTTCCATTGTCGATTAAGTGCCTCTTGTCTAGCGCACTGACTGACGCGAGCGTCGTTTCGTGCTGCAGAATGACGTCGAAGGCATGCAGGAGCAGGTCAAGGTGCTCGAGAACGTCTACGCGCAGATGTGCATGACCAAAGTGACGCAGCAGCAGATGCTCACAGGCCCCAACTCGGACATGGACAAGCTCATGGATCAGTACGTCAATGCGCGCGAAGAGCTCGAGGTGCTGCGCAACGATAGCACAGCCATGAAGCAGCGCCTCGTTGAGTTCGACCGCTTCTCGTCGGCGCTTGAAGGCCTGGTGTCCGATATGGGCGGCGTGGATATGAGCAACACAGTCACCCGACCACCAACGCCGCCGTCTCCGCCGCCTTCAACCGCGGACTTCACGCCGCTCTCGGAGATTGCGATCCACCAGATCATCAAGGACTCGTACGACCAGATCTTCAACCGCAAGTACCACGGCAAGCGCGTGAGCACGGAGCTGGAGGTCTTTGGCTGGAAGGACGAGCGGTACGTGGACTCCTCGTCCATGCAGTACTCGCTGTCGAAGCACTTCCACCACGCGCCCATGGAGACGCTGATGGAGAAGACGTGGGAGATCGCGACCACAGTGAAGCACATGAAGACCATCCAGAAGTCTACCATCGGCCTCGAGGTGCTGCAGTTTATCAACAACGACACGTTCATCCTGCGACGGCGCGTGCACCATGCGGCCTTGGACACCGTGGCCTGCGCCGACATGCTCATGTTCCGCTTCCGTACGGACCAAGGCTACGTCGTGGCGTACACGGCGCTACAGAACCCGGCAGCTGCCAAGGCGAGTGAGTCCGTCGATGGCAAGGAACCTAAAGTGCGCTGGGTGAAAATGTTGCAGTGGTTCACCTTTGAGCGCGGCGATGAACCTCGGTCGCCCGAGATGGAAGCCAAGCAGCAGGCGATCTGGGAGGGCTGGAGCGCGGCTGTCCCGTCGATCGACCAGTCCCCACCGCCCGAGCAGTACTTCACTGATTGTAAGGTGACATTTGGCGGCTCTCTGGACAATACCGACCCGGCGTACGTGAGCTTCTTCCTCGTGGAAGTCGTGTCGATCATTTTCCGATGGGAGCAGCAGGTCACGAGTCGACGACTCATGTTCCACGTGTCCTGAGCAGGCCTGGATCCAGCAGGAAGAGCGAACTTCTGCCCATGCTGTTTGTATAAAATCAACTTTGAATTATAAAGCTACATTGACACTTTTCATCACATTGATGACCATCAATTCATCCTCATTGGTGATTAAATTGACTCGGAGGTTTCAGAGGCAGCAGAGATATACACTACCAGCCTTCCTAGCATGTTCTCACTGGTATTTCCGATACAGAAGTTTCAATTCCCACATCTGATATCAAAGACATCTCCATGCAGCATCGCATCCACTGCCTGCGGCGCACGAGAGAGATGATTGCTTGCCAATTGAGTACTGGAATACCTAGTTTCACCTCAATCTGCAGTGCAGGATGGAATACTGTAACTTTCAAATGCCATACACCCTTCGTGACGTCCTGCAGATGTCTACAGGCTCTGGATTGAGACCAGCTTGCGTGCAGATTCAGTGGCTTTGGTCTGTCCACTTGGCCATTCACTCATGTAATCAAGTGGTTCAACTTGGGGGCTTCCAAACAATCCCCGAAGTAATTTAAATCCGCCGCCAGTGTCATTTCCCCACGTTGGGCTTTCTGTAGACGGGTAATTTACGCCTGTCGATCGTTAGCTTCCCTGCCAAGTTCAACCTGGCGACCTGTGGGCCATTTGACAAGTGGCTCAGTTGAAGTCTCGCCCCAGTCCACCGACCCAGAGACCTCATGCTGCGAGCTCAAGCCACGCGACTACAGCGCCTCACCACGCGTCAGGTGCGTACGACGCGCTGGTCCCTACCTCTGTCTCTAGCTGACTGTACGTGTGTCTGTCTGTGCTCAGGGATCCTGCCTGGCGCGTCGATGGCGCCACGACAAGGTCTACGCAGACGCGGCAGAGGCCGTGAAGGACATTCCGTCGGGCGCCACGCTGTAAGATTCACTACAGACCTGCTCCTTGTGATCGTGGCTGACTGCAGCGTTTGGCTGTAGGATCGTGGGCGGCTTTGGCCTGTGTGGCATCCCAGAGAACAGTATCCAGGCGCTTGTCAAGCAGGTTGGCTGCGACTGCAGGCGTACATGACAACTTACGACTGACATAACGGGCTGCAATTGTGTGAAGGGCGCCAAGGATCTGACATGCGTGTCCAACAACGCCGGAGTGGACGATTTCGGCCTCGGTCTGCTGCTTCAGACGCGCCAGGTAAGGCCAGAATCGCTTTATACTGATGAGTAGTAGACTGAGACCCCTCTGTTCCGCCTTCAGATCAAGCGCATGATCTCTTCCTACGTGGGCGAAAACGCACTGTTTGAGAAGTTGTACCTCACGGGGCAGCTGGAAGTCGAGCTCACGCCGCAGGTACGTTGATTTCATTGCAATTCACACATTAATTCGATAGCAAATGCCAAATTAATTGCGTAGGGAACTCTTGCGGAGCGCATCCGTGCTGGTGGATCTGGCATTCCTGCCTTTTACACGCCGACAGCGTTTGGCACAGTGATCCAGGTTCGTTTGTGTTGGAACTCTCTCTTGTTGCGGCAATCGCTGATCCAATCGACGACGAGTAGGAAGGCGGATTCCCGATCAAGCTGAATGAAGATGGCAGCACCAACATCCCCAGTGCGCCTCGAGAAGTGCGCGCCTTTAAGGGCCGCAACTACGTGATGGAAGAAGGAATCACGGGCGATTTCGCGCTCGTCAAGGCGTGGAAGGGCGACACGGACGGAAACCTCGTGTTCCGTGGCACAACTCGCAATTTCAATGTGGATGCTGCAAAGTCTGGAAAGATCACGATCGTGGAGGTTGAAGAGCTGGTCGAGCCCGGTGAGATTCATCCTGGTACGTTAGCCATTCTCGCTTGATTGATTTGATTGGGTTTCTAATCTACGCGGTTGCATTCTGTAGATGAAGTCCACGTCCCGAGTGTGTTCGTGCAGCGTATTTTCAAGGCCAAGAACCACGAAAAGCGGATTGAGCGATTGACCCTGTCCGACAGCTCGGTATGCTCGACCTAATGCTTCAGTCCTCATCGAATTCCCAAACTCCCAAACTCACGTTGCATTTTGCTGCTGTCTATCGTAGACCTCGCAGCACAAGGTTTCACCTGATCGCGAGCGCATCATCAAGCGCGCTGCGAAGGAGTTGAAGCATGGCATGTACGTCAACTTGGGCATCGGCTTGCCCACTCTTGCGTCCAACTACATCCCAGACGGCGTCAAGGTCGTGCTTCAGAGCGAAAACGGTCTGCTGGGCATGGGTCCGTACCCAAAACAAGGAGAGCAGGACCCCGATCTCATCAACGCCGGCAAGGAAACCGTGACGTACCTGCCTGGATCCTCGACGTTTTCCTCCTCAGATTCATTCGCCATGATCCGTGGCGGTCACGTACATCTGACGATCCTCGGCGCGCTTCAGGTCGCTTCCAATGGCGATTTGGCCAACTGGATCATTCCGGGCAAGATGGTCAAGGGAATGGGGGGCGCCATGGATCTGGTGGGAAGCGGCAACCGTGTCGTCGTCACCATGGAGCACAACGCCAAGAACGGAGGCAGCAAGATCCTGAACCAATGCTCGCTGCCGCTGACCGGAAAGGCTGTCGTGAACACGATCATCACGGAGCTTGGCGTCTTCGACGTCGTGCCAGGCAAGGGACTTGTGCTCTCCGAGATCGCGTCCACGACGACCATCGAAGAAGTGCGCGCACGCACTGAGGCCGCGTTTGAGGTCTCACCGGACCTGAAGACCATGCATTGAGTTTAGAGAAACAGAGTTGTTGAGGCGCTTGCCAAAGAATCCACACAGCAAACCCTCATAAGATACTCTGAGGCAGTTCTTATGCCGATCCCATTCGCTATTTTCAGAAGACAGCCAGTCGATGGCGGAAGGAAGCTCTTCGTTGCCACTTCCGCAGTTGAGCGCAACAGACAACAGCTCCATCCTTCCCATGGCCGCGAAAGCCCCGACCAAGGAGATCGACTACGTGTCCAAGGAGGCGAATCTCACGTCGCAGATCGAAAGCGAGCGGCAGGCGGCCAAGAAATGGTGGGATGAGTACGGCCTCTGCTATCTGGACAACGCCAAGGCCGAGGACTTCACGTACGACAACCGCATCCAGGCGCTCAAGGACAAACTGAACTCGCCAAAGTAAGTGAAAGCTTGATCACCATATGGTAGCTTGTTACTGAGCGTTGTTGATGCGTCAGGTTCCAGAAATCCGCACGCCACACAACTCACGCAGACTACGGCTGCCGCCCTCCTTACAAGGAATGCGCCACGACCAAGATCTAATCCACCAAAGCCAATACAGATATAAGGCCTACATGCATACCACCATTCCTGTCTGGTCTACATACATTCCAGAGAACAGCGGTCACTGCGACCAGTTGCGTTTGGTGGAATATGACAGCGGCTTGGCGCTCGCTGCTGCTGAATCTGTTGCTGCTCTTGGCAGTTGGAGCCGCCGCCCCCGATGCAGGTGAGCAGACCAGCAGCGCCTGCCAGTACCAGTCCACGTGGTCCAGTATGTTCTGGCAGCGCTGCATCTGCTCGCCATGCGACCGTTGCGAGTTCAGTCTGTACCAGCGGGAGTGCGTACTGCTCGAGTCCGCATTGCGCTCCCAGCTGAGGACTGAGCAGATTCCTGCTTTCGCATTAATGCAGCCAGTATTGAGTCCAAATGCGTGGTTTCTTACATCTACGGAGCTCGCGCAGTCACGAGGGGGACTCCCTCGTGACGACATGCAGGCGTTCACCGAAGGCAACAGCGTCCAGCTCTTCACAGCCACCAACCAGTTCTTCGCGTCTGTATATGAGGACCTGCACACCTTGGCCGACAGCGACTCGCAAGTGCTTTTGATCGGCTGGTCGCTCGATAACGTGCCGTTTGTGCCGACGGCCGAACATTGGGCCAAGACCAAGCTGAAGAGGATCCTTGGGCGTCTGCTGCATCGCAATGTCGCTGTGAACGCGCTCGTGTGGGCGAATCTGATGGAACGAGAGGCCAATGCCGCGATCCAGAAGTACGTGAACAAGCACGAGACCGGCATGCTGCTGTTTGACAACCGCCTGCCGTATCCGACGTCCTCCCACCACCAAAAGACCATCGTGATCCGACAGAACGGAGATGCCGACAGCATCGCGTTCGTTGGCGGAACGGACCTGATGAAAGACCGATGGGACACGCAGTTCCACAACCAGAGCAAGCTGCGGCGTCAGCGCCATATCGAGGACTCGTACGACGGCTGGATGGACGCGTCCTGTCGGATTGAAGGCCCCGCTGTCGCTGACGTCGCGACCAATTTCGTCCACCGGTGGAACGACAAGCAGGAGCCCTTGCAGGAGACCGACGAGTTGCTGGAGTTCGAAAACCCGTCAACCCCAAGACAAGAGTTGAAGATGCCATTGCCTCCAGATCCATGGACCGAGAGCCCACGACCAGCTGCAGGCTCAGCCATTCAGGTCGTACGAACCTTCAGCTGCCGTGTTGGGTACTATTTCGCTCCGAGAGGCGAGACCTCGCTGCTTCAATCGCGACTCAAGGCCATTACCATGGCGCGCAACTTCATCTACATCGAGGATCAGTACTTCATCCACGTGCCCATGCTGCTGCAGGCGCTGCTGGCTAAACTGCCGACGCTGCAGGCGCTCGTGATCGTGACGCAGAAGTCCTCCATGAACGAAGCAGCGGTCGGCTACCACATGCTGCTGTACAAGATGCTGCACCCGCTGCAGACGCAGTTCCCAGACAAAGTGGTCGTGCTGACCATGAAGCCGTCGCTGGAGCTGTACATCCACTCCAAGGTGCTGCTGGTGGACGACGTGTACCTCTCGATCGGCTCCGGGAACTGGAATCAGCGCAGCATGAGCTCGGACTCGGAGCTCACGGCCAACATTGTGGACACAGCGCTCGTAGACGCCGCAGCCGATGGGATCCAAGTCGCTGTGCTGGCGAGATCGTTCCGCATGAGGCGGTTCAGTGAGCTTTGTGGACGATCGGAGGCCTGGATGGAGGCTCAGAGCCTGCAGAACTCGATCCAAGCGCTTATCCAAGCCGCCGAGGATCCAGAGAGCCTCATCGCGCCGCTGAAGGTGCAGTGGGAGCTCTACTACGACGTCTTCCCGTCCGGCCTGAGCGACGTCGTGGACCCATTCGACCAGTGCGATGATACACTTTAATAGAAGCTCCCAATCTGATCTTCAACCTGTATTTTCCACCAATCAGAGAGTGAGCACGAAAGGCAGATCCAGAACCAGAACCAAGTGGCGACTCTTCAGACCGGCTGGGCTATATTTACATTTGGTTTCAGCACATATCAATTGATACAGTTCTGTCATGCGGCCTTCTTGTGGGTTCAATAGATACCATCTGTATCGATTTGTACCGTATATATGATTATCAGAGGTCGTACATCCCACCCAACGGCTCACACTCCGATTCATCCGCAGTTCGTGAATGACGCCCAAGTCTCGTACGCGCACGGCACTGCTGCTGCTCAGCCTCTGCGCCCTCGTGTTGCTCACTGCTTCCTTCGCCTCCGCCACATCCGCCAGCCTCATGGACGAAGACCCGACCACAGTGGTGGACCGCCAGTTCGGGGCTGTCGGGCCCATTACAAGCACCAGCAGCGTGTCCGACGTTCTGCAGTGGCTGGACTCCGTTAGCGAGATCATGGACCGAGTGGCTCTGGGCGGCCTGCCTACGATCCCTCCCAAGGGCTACGACGCTGTGGAGACACTCAAATGCAAGGTCGTGAGCTCCACGCGCTTGCTGCAGGACGACCACGTGCTTCGCAAGGTGCTGCACATGCTGCCTAGCCTCTGGTCGGCTGGCTACTGGTATGCACCTATCGCCACTTGGAAGCCTCTGTTCTCGTCCATCTACAACACGAGCGTGGCGCGTGCCAAGTGCCAATCGAGTGGGACATCGCTGGCCTACGACACGGCGCTCAATTCCACATCGCTCATGATCCGGTTTACCAAGGACAACACGTTCTTCGAAGGCCAGGACCAGGGCTCGCAGGACGACGGCCGACTGCTTAAAGCCGACTACCTGCGCTACCTGCCGGAGCTCGTGTCCGTCTTGGCGTCCAGTTCCGATGACGATACCGTTTCCATCTCGCTGGCCCAGCTGCGTCAGTTCATGAGCTCCATCCCGTCCAAGACAGACAATATGGACATGACTGTGGCCTTCCCTGTCTACGTAGACACGGCCATCTATGCAGCTTCCGACGCTGCGGCCCTGCGCGCGTTTCTCGCAGCGTCATCGTAGGCTAATGACCTCCATGTTGACGCTTCAGTTCCTGCATATTTCTCCGACCCTCTTTATTCCGATCACTAGCAAAGTGACCTTTCGATAGTTTTCGGCCTGCATAAATTAATACAATCAGATCTGTTCAGATCCGTCTGATGCTCAGCGGATGGTGGCGTATCCGCTCGCTTCGTCCACCCATGCCTTTCTTCTCTCTGAATGGATGGGCCTCCATCCGCCTCTTTAGTTGTCGTGGTGACCTTTGCTACTATATGCATATGAACACACAACTGTGGACTACATATGTGCAGGAGGCCACTCAATCGGCGTCCCTGCAAGTCTGTCTTTTATATGAGTGGAGCAGTTGACGCTTCCAGAGGTTTACTTACACGCGTGGACAGCATGTCGAGGTCTTAATAATAAATACATACACCTTACGCTGGCGGATGACGCGCGGGTAACAGTCGGATCCAACGGACCGCTGTCTATACGATCTCTTCTTTCTCTTCGTCGTCCGAGAGCAGATCGTGCTGCCGTCGGCTCGGAGCTGCAGTGGCGCTGGTGGGCGTGGCCGGCATCTGCTCGTAGGCCGAGTGGGTCGAGTGGGTCGAGTGGGCAGGACTGGCCTCCACACTGTCCAGTTGAATTTCGATCGGCACGTGGCTGACGCTGCGCTGACTGTGCGTGAAGCTTTCGGCCGGAGCTGCTGCCGCTGGGGCTGGCACCGCAGGAGTGTATTCGCCTGTTCGGGAATACCGGTCTGACGCCTGGATCTTGTGCAGCTTGACCTTGAGGTCGTCGGGGGTCATGGTGGCACGACCGTGGCGCAGGTCCTCGCGCCAGGAGGCAAGACGCAGTGCCAGCCGTGCACGACGCGCCTGCATGGCGCGGTAAGCGCCATTGATGCCGACCGCAGCAGGGCGCTGTTCTTCTTCCAGCTCCTGCAGCGTGCGCAGGTCGGACGCGTCGTAGTGCACTCGAGGCGCACAGAGGTTATCGAACCATTTGACGCACGAGAAGCAGCCGAACGAGCCCAGCTGCATGCGCACACGCTCGTTCTTGACGATCATGAAGACGCCGGGCACGAGGATGACGAGCACGAGCGCTGCGAATATGCCATACTGCAGCAGCGGACCCATGCAGAGCTATAAAGTGGGGTAGTTGGTGATAAGTCGATTCGGATGGCCGATGGTTTTCGGAAACTGGAGGAGCGCGCCTTTGGGGAAGCGGCCGGTTGCACCGACGGGCCAACTCACTTCCCTCTTCGTGTCTTTACGGTACGCAAAAGAAAACAGAAAAACGTGGACGGCCCATCCTCCTCCTTATGGATTTTCACTTGAAATTTGTATGGGGTTGCAATGGAGACGCAGCCGTTCGGGACGTTGGGGATAAATATATAAGATGATGGAGGTCCACGCCATCAGCTGCCGGGGCGCACGTTTTTTTCTTTCTGTGTTTGTTACTGAACTTTCTGAAAAAATAAATGATGCCGGTGTTCCCAGACCTCCACTGGACACAAGTGAAAGTTTCACCCCCAGCTATTCGGCTGACCGGACGACTGTGTTAATGTGTGGGTGGAAGAGAACGTGACGGACCATGGGTACCAGGCTTGGCGGTGCTGCATGTGCACATTTTTCTTGGCTCCTCTCAATCTTTGGGACACGTCTGGGGAATATAAAATGATGGAGGTCACGTGGGAAAGCACCAGTATGGTTTATGCCACGCCAAAGAAAACCCAAACGGATGGAGAAGCCGACGAGGAAGGAAAGCGGACGCCATCTCCCTTTCTGAGCGGCTGGCGAAGAGCACATGTAGCGACAGTATCCACTGGCCAGCGGTCTTTGGTGGGATAACGAGTCACGCTTGCAGGCAGGCAGACACAGGGAGATGCGTCTCTATGATTGGAATATTTGCGGATGCTTTTTTGAACTGCAACTGACAGATCGACACTTGGCCAGAGGATCGGAGGAGGCTCTGTTTGGTGTGGATCGTTGCGACTGAGTATACGATAAACTGTACTGTACAGTAACTCCATTCAGAAAATGCCTTGTCGTTAAAGCAACGTGTTTCTGTGGCGGCCTTGACATGTGTTGACCGCCTTGATTGAAGAACCCTCTCCGCTCGCATCCTCTTCATTTACATACACATGGCGGCACTGGTGGCTTCGCATCCACAGCCATGCTCCTCCTTCCTTCAGAGGATAGGCCATGGCAAACAGCAGCAAACGCTCAACTGCAAGCTGATTCCCAGTTTCAACTTCAACTCGTTCTTGTTGTGTGCACCACACTATGTTAGGAGAGAGTCGTCATCTTTTGGTGTGGCTTACCAACATTTCCTAAATTTGTGGATCCACATAAATTATATGTGACCACACTAAAAGATTGTTAAACATAACGTGGCCCACAATAGATTTGGTGGTTGCACAGCGACGAGCCACACGTGATGCGTGTCAAAACCGAGGGATGGAAAGTGATGGTTCCCCCGTGATGACACTGTAGCTGCAACTGCAACCCAAATGGACGGTGGGCTGATCCTGAGTTGTAAGCAAGCGACCCAAATAAGAAAAGTTAACCCACCGCAGAACAATTGCCTCCCACAGTAGATACTGTAGCAAATCCCCACACTGTGTGAAGAGATCGCCACCACTTGCATGCGTTTACGCGTTGGGTCATGTTTCATAAGCTGCTGACCTGGCTCTGCAAGCGACGAGTCGTATGGCTGGCTGGTTGCGCGTGCCGTGATGACTTTAGGTGGATCCTGGGTGTTTACTCTACGGAATGGACGCATCAGCCGGCGTCTATGCAATCCCCAGTCGTCGTGAGCTGTCCAAAGCCTGCACGTTTCTTTCATCCGGAAGCATGACTGCCTAATTGGATGGCCGGCCGCAGCTCTCGCGCTCTTTCTCTGGCGCATCCACACTTGAACTTGCTGCGATTTGCTTCAACCATGTTTAAAACGGTTTGACTTGCAGTTTCTATGTTGACTGCTGCGATCAGTCTAAACAAATAGATAACCTATCTCAAACTTCAACCATGAGGCGGCGAAACTTTACAGTACAAGCGATTTGAAAACTAAACCAAACGGAACTGCTGCCTCGATTACAAAAGGGTGGAACATCGTGGTGCCTGGAGAATCCTTGAGGATGTTCATCACTCCTCCTCCATGCAAACAGGCCAACTCCATCGCCCACGAGGCAAAAAGTAGGAGTGGCTGTGTATATACGAATGCACTGATTTCTAATATAATTAAATCAGTTCATTTTCACCTGAATATTGGAAAAAGTAATGATTTAACATAATTACGCGCCTTTCCCCTAACCTTTCGTGCCCTCTCCTTTCTCAGCCCATGATCATGATGCAACGTCATCATCCACGTTGGGTCCATATCAAAAGGGGTCTTTGGCTGGAGGATCTCAGTTTGCAATCCGCAGCCCAGAGCCCAAGCTCCCTCCCTTCCTCCTCCTCCTCCTCTCCATCATGAGCCAAGAAACCTACGTCGGCGCCATCGACCAGGGCACCACCAGCTCGCGCTTCATCGTGTTCACGCACGGCGGCGAGATCGTCTCGGACCACCAGCTCGAGCACAAGCAGATCTACCCGAACCCGGGCTGGTCGGAGCACGACGCCGAGGAGATCATCACGAACGTGGACATTTGCGTGCGCGAGGCGCTCAACAAGAAGAACATCGGCCTGAACCAGCTCGCCGCTGTCGGCATCACCAACCAGCGCGAGACGGCGCTCATCTGGGACAAGAACACTGGCAAGCCGCTGCACAACGCCATCGTGTGGCACGATGCGCGTACGTCGGACATTGTGCACCGCATCAAGAACGGCGAGGGCGAGGGCTTCCCCGGCGTGGGCGCTGACCGCTTCCGCGCCACGACGGGTCTGCCCATCGCCACGTACTTCTCGGCCGTCAAGATCATCTGGCTGCTGGAGAACGTTCCCGGTCTTCGCGAGAAGGCCGAGAAGGGCGAGGCGCTCTTCGGCAACATGGACACGTGGCTCATCTGGAAGCTCTCGGGCGGCCTGCACGTCACGGACGTGACCAACGCCTCGCGTACCAACCTCATGTCGCTCGACACGCTGCAGTGGAACGACGACATCCTCAAGTGCCTCAACATCCCCAAGAGCCTGCTGCCCGAGATCCGCTCGTCCTCTGAAGTGTACGCCAAGGGCGCCGAGGGCACGTGCGTGGCCGGTGTGCCCATCGCTGGTGACCTCGGTGACCAGCAGGCCGCTCTGTTCGGCCAGACGTGCTTCGCCCCCGGCGAGGCCAAGAACACGTACGGCACGGGCTGCTTCTTCATGATGAACACGGGCACCACGCCCACGCCCTCCACCAAGGGCCTGCTCACCACCATGGGCTACAAGATCGGCAACCAGCCTGCCGTGTACGCGCTTGAGGGCTCCATCTCGTACGCCGGTGCGCTCATCCAGTGGCTGCGCGACAACCTCAAGATGATCAGCTCGGCCCCTGAGGTCGAGGAACTGGCCAAGCAGGTCGAGGACAACGGCGGCGTCTACCTCGTGCCCGCTTTCTCGGGTCTGTTCGCCCCTCACTGGCGTGACGATGCCCGTGGTGTGCTTGTCGGCCTGACCGCCTACGCCACGCGTGAACACATCGCCCGTGCTGCTCTTGAGGCCACTGCCTTCCAGACCCAGGAAGTCGTGGCTGCCATGGAGGCCGACTCTGGCGTGCACCTCACCAAGCTCAAGGTTGATGGTGGCATGGTCGTGAACCAGCTGCTCATGCAGTTCCAGTCGGACGTGCTCAACGTGCCCGTTGTGCGCCCGGTCGTGGCTGAGACCACGGCTCTCGGTGCCGCCTACGCTGCTGGTCTTGCCGTTGGCTTCTGGAAGACCGTCGAGGAGCTGCGTGAGAACTGGAAGATCAGCGCCACGTGGGAGCCCGACATGGCCCCCGAGACCCGCAACCTGTACGTCAAGCAGTGGACCAAGGCTGTGGAACGCACGCTGGACTGGGAGGACAAGCTCCATATTTGAATCGACGAGGAGGAAAACCACGAGAACCCTCGGACTTCGATGAGTAGTCGACTGTAGTAATGTGTGCCCTTTTGTTTGCTCTCTGGGCTCCTTTTGTAATACATGGCTTCACCACTGGGCCTTGAACAAAACGATCTTCATCATTGATCCAATTGAAAGTGTAGCCATTGTGTACCCATATCTTTCTGCTGCTTTTTCCACTCGGATTTGCTTCACACTCTGGAGCCATTCGGATGCGTGACACTGACGTTGTATTTCTCAAGTAAGCTCGTGAGTCTCTCTGTCGAGTATTCCCATGAAGAAGCTGTCGATGCAGCAGCAGATGCTGAGGAGGACAAAGGCACACTCAGTTTTGCAAGAGGCTGGTACTTCGCTGCCATGGCAGACGAGTCTGCGAGATCCATGTCGTCATGTCGATCCATTTCCTCCGGGACACTCGCCAAGCGCTTTAAAGTCGACGGCAGGTTGTTGTCGAAAGCAAAGTTCTTCGTATGAACTTTGCTGCTGAAACCAGGCGAGTGGTCTTCGTCGTCTTCATCCATGACGTCCTTGCCCAGCTCATAGATCCACGCAGCTGGCTTGATCTCTGCTGTGAGTGGAGCCGAAGGTGCACCAAAGTCGTGCGATCTGTAGCGAGGCACAGATATCGACAGCTCATGCTCTTCCTGCTGCTGATTCTCGTTCTCGCTAGCCTTGTTATGGCTTGAGCTGGGGCTATAGCTGTTGCTGGGGGAAGCACTCTTGCCCAGAGGGTGAAGACGCAGCGTTTTCTTGGCCTTTGTCTTGACTTGAAGTCGATTGGCTCCACTGCTTCCGACTGCTGCTGCTGCTGGTTGTCGCTGGGGTTTCTTTTTCGAGTCCACAACATACACTGAAGGAATCGGCATCGGCAGTCGCTTGGGGCGATCTCCATTCACCAGCGGAGTCAGATCCTGTGCGTAACATCCCATTGTCAGCAATCGCTGCTTGTTCCGCTGTTGTTGCTGCATTTGCTCATGCGAAGGCCCTGCATCCAATTCTGGTAATGTGGTAGTTGGAGTCGATGGCTTTGATACTGCTAGAGGCATAGATGGCGGTCCTGCTGGAGCCTGACGCACAATCCTCTTCTTCTGCTTGGTCTTCACCGTCGCGTCTTCATTGCTGTCTCCGTCGTGGTTCTCCTGGTGACTTGCTGACTTGTTGTCACTAGTAAACTGCAGGTACTTTTGCTCCTCTTCACGCTTGCGTCGCTCGATCACCATTTGGAATTGGCGTCTGCGTTCCCGCGCGAGCTCTTTCTCCTTGGCTGCCTGATCCAGTTGGGCCTGTTTGCTCGCCCGCAACAGCTCCTGCTGCTGCAGAAGCAGGTCTTGCTGCTGCTTGAGCGCCTGCAATTGGCCTTGGTACTTGGCTTCGGTCTGCACCAAGAGGCTCAGTTTCGGCAACGGCGAGGCCGGGAACAGCGCCGCGTGGCCTCCAACCGCGTATGATCCGGTCAGAATCGCCTGGCAGGGCGAGCAGAAGAGCTCCTCACACAATCGTTCCTCCTCGCCGTCCTCATGATTCGGCTCATCCCCTTGAATAAACTTGAAGCACCGACAGCAGATTTGCTGAGTCGAGTGGTCCTCTATGGACTGATCCCTGCCACTCGGAGGCCGATGGAGACCCTCCTCCGGCTCATGCGCATGCCAATCGCTCTTCATGGCGCTGGCCAATCTTGAAAGGCCGTGGGTCGGTCTCATTATAGCCCATGCACGACGCTTTTTATAGAAGCTTCAGGTTCAGACGCACGCATCCAGACGAGAGCAGGTCCATGGGCCCATACCCACTCACCCGCAGCCTCTGAACCGACTGCTGAAAGGAGGACCTCCATACGCCACCATTGGCATCGTTGCGTGTCCCTGGAATACCCGCCGCGGCCGGCCTGCTTGTCTTTACGCACTTCTGGCCGTGGCAGCACTTGTAAAACCAAACCCACCTGATTATAACAGCTCTAGTGAATACGGACCACCTGGATTCTTCAGCTACATCACATGATAATGAAGAGAAGCTTGAAGTTTTGTAGGTCCTTAAACCCAGGTCCTCTGTCCGGCCTTGTTTCTTTCCCTTTGCCTTGCCCCATGTCACTTGAACTTTCGCTTCCGGAAGGACGGACTGGGTGGCGATCAAGGCCATGGCGACCACGACGGCGACTGTGGACGTGCAGCAGCACCATCTGCAGCTGCAGGAGAACATCGGCACCAAGATCGTGCTGGGCGGCGCCGCCAACTCGGTCTCGTGCTTTGTGACCCACCCATGCGACGTCATCAAGATCCGGCTCCAGCTGCAGGCGCTCACGCCCATGCACCACGCGGCGGTCGTGGCCAGCGGCACGCACATGGTGCCCACGCGGTATCTGGGCTTCAGCCACGGCCTGCAGACGATCCTCAAGGAGGAAGGCATCGCCGGCTGGTACAAGGGGCTCAAGGCCTCGCTCATCCGCGAGTCCTGCTACTCGGGCATCCGCTTCGGCCTCTATGACGTCGTGAAGGAGAAGTATGAGGAGATGTGCTACCCGCACTCGGAGCCGCCCGAGATCACGCCGCTGTACATCAAGATGACCGCCGGTGCGACCACGGGCGCGGTGGGCAGCGCCATCATGAACCCCATGGACCTCGTCAAGGTGCGCATGCAGAGCGACCGCACGGGCACGCGCTACCAGAACCGGTTCCTGTTCGCCTGCCGCGATATTTACAACCACGACGGCCTCATCAAGGGCTTCTACCGTGGTGTCGGACCCACGACGTTCCGGGCTATGGTGCTCACGGCGACGCAGCTGCCGAGCTATGACCACATGAAGGCCGTGCTGCTGCACAGGACGTCGTTCGAGGAAGGCATCCAGGTTCACATGATTGCTAGCATGTTTGCAGGGCTCGTGGCTGCGACGGCATCGTCCCCCCTGGACGTGATCAAGACCAAGATCATGAACGAGTGCTCCAAGACCGCCACGTCGGCCTCAGACTTCCAATCCTCGCAGCTCATGCGCAAGGTCTTCACGGACGTGGTTCGCACGGAAGGGATTCGTGGCTTTTTCAAGGGCTGGCTGCCCAACTGGCTCCGTCTCGGCCCGCACACGATCATTTCGCTTATGCTATACGAAGAATTCCGCAAAGCCATGAATCTCGAGCCTGTTTAAATGAAGGACGTGGTGATGATGGACGATGAAGAAAAGAAAGGTGTGCATAGTTGTCAGTGTATTTACTGTAATGTGGGGAGATTCAAGTCGTTCATACTGAGTGGTTGACATGTGAGTATTTAGCGAGTATTCAGCGATCAATCATGGTATGAATCTGTGCTCTTCATTCAATCAAAATAATGTCAGCTTTATTATGCGTGTTTTCATATGAATGGAAGAGTTAAATCCTAAAGCTTGTCCTTTTCTAGGCTTCCTGATAGATACCGCGAGCGACGCCCTGCTCTTCCGCCTGCTGGCTGGCAAAATAGTTGAAGATCTGCTCCAGCGTCGTCTGCGAAACGCTGTACTCACGAATGTGCAACTTGCTCTTGACGCCTTCAATGAGCTCGAACACCTTCGACAGCTTCAGGCGGTCATTCGAGCCACGCAGCTTGAATCGATAGAAATCGTTCTGGCGCTCCATGACCATGACGTTGTCAACTCCGAAAGACTTTTCAAGGAAGTCGTTCAGGTCGTCAAAAAGAATCTCCTCGGCGCACCACGAGCAGAAGGCCTCAGCACGAACGAACCCATCGCGCTCCAATGCT
>JAADXR010000205.1:0-48852 GCA_023337935.1 Elongisporangium anandrum | reverse complement strand
GAGGCACTTTGCTTTGACGCGCTGGAGCAGATTCTCGATGTTTTCGTCCTGCACCACAGGCAGCGAAGCCGCCGATGTGTTGGCAAATGCGTTGCCCCTGGTGTCGACAAGTTGGAACCACACGCGGCCATCTGCCATGATATATCCTTGTGAAAAGAAATGATTCACTGCAGAGAACTTGCGCCACGATTAAAGTTAGGACGAAACATCAACACAAAGGCATCTTTATTTGATGTATGTCCATTGTCACAAATGTCAATGGAACAGCATTTCCATACAGTGTCTGATTAGTCCAAACATAGCCAACAAGAGAGTTCTACTCTGTATTTTAACGTTAGGGGATTCAGTCTATTTCCTGGCGATTCTGCGCATCCAACCGCCCAGGATCGGCAAATTTAGACGGAATTCACACGTTAAGCGGGTGTGCGCTGGTAAATTTAGTAGCACATCTGCGCTGCCTTGAAGCGACCCTTATTAGTGCGGCATTGCTCTGGTGAGTAAGCCATCTTTGTGTGCTTAAAACTTTACATTAAAAGACTAGAATTAGCTGAAATAACTAAACGCGGGAATAGATCGAGTAACCTGCCTAGCCACAGCACGAGCCATGTCTAAGTCGGGACCTAACATACTTGCGATATCATAGTATCGTTCGATGCACTCACGAATCCCGCCACTTTCACCACCTTCTGCGATAGGCGGCAACACCTCGGACAGCTTCAGTCGCTTCACGGGATCTTTGATGAATGGGAGCCTGATCTCGGCATCAGCAGTCGGTGCCTGCGCCAGTAGCGTCCTGATAACCTCGAAAGCCTCGCCTGGCTTCTTGATAGTCGCTTTGTAGATGCGAGCAGAGTTGCCTTTCCTCTCGGAGACCCAGAAGAACAGCCACTTCCCGTTCAAATCAGTAAGAAGTGCCATGACTGGGTTGTCGACGAGGAGATCCAGAGCGATCAGCTCCGACAATGCCTGGAAGTCCGAACTTGCTTTAACTTCTCTTTTCACTTCTATCAGCATCTTCACTCCAGGCAAGTACTGCACATCGCATGGGTTTTCATGGACGAGATCACTGAGAATGAGGAGATCGGTGCGTCCAGCGAGATCGATGTTGCGACCAGGAACTGAAACGCTGAGAATGTCTTGACCTATTTCCACGCCAATCACGCACAGCTGCTGCGCTGCAAGGACAGCACCAATGTTGCGCTCCACGTACTCGCGATACCGCTTTCGCTGCATCTCCTCGGTGAGGCTGATTTCGTGACCGTCTTTATCGATAACACTCTCCCACGTGAATCCGTCAACCGGAGTCCCCTTTCCAGCAGCAACTTGGACTGGCGCACAGCTTTCACCTGAATGTTTAAGTCTTGCAGAAGTGTCTTGCCCTGGGTCGAATCCACATTCGAGTGGACATATCGCTTGCGTTTGGTCAGCACAGTGCTCGCATGTATCTCTTTGACCAATTGATTCGTCGAAGAAGCCTCACTCGCTGAACCAACAGCACCTTCAGGAACCACAACCAGCACGTGGATTTGCTTGGAACTTGGATGTTTCGTACCCTCAAGGACATCCTCAATCCCAAACTCCCCATCGAGTTCATTGTCTTCGTGTGTGAGCTCTTCAATGACAGCAGTCTGCTCGCCTTTCTTCAGCTTCTTCACATCTTTGGAGCTGGATTTCAGCCACGCGTCATCCTTCTTCGCCAAGAAGAGCTGTAGCTTGTCGGCTTCACCCTTGATCGTGTCTGGCTTCTTCGCCTTGATCGCGTCCTTCAGGTGGCCCACCAACTGGCTCGCGTCGATGTCCACAAGGAACGCGCTTCCCGCCACACCAACGATCGCGCAGACGAGCGTCACAGACACCATCACAGCAAACGAAGTGTACAATCCGACTTGATCATTAGATTCTGGAATGCGCCTTTTCTCGTACGCTTGCAGTTAACATCACTTCGCCTCGTGTTCATATCAATTAACGATCGGACGAGAAGGAACATCACACTTAGCGGTAATCTGTTTCTGATAACCGATCCGAGCACATCGCGTATTGAATGGCTTGAAAAAAAAAAGACTTGGGCTTCGTCAGTTTCTTTTGCCAGAATTCATCATTTATTCCAAATGAGAATTAAATTTCTCATTTGGAATTAATGGATTCCTGTGCAGATTGCTATAAGATCGGTCTATGCTTTAAAATCGCCCTTGATGAACTCGAGAGCTGCTCCGACGTCGTCCACGACTTGATACGCGACGTGTTCGCTGTGGTTCTCTGGGCCTCTGTGCATGCCCGTGAGCGTCAGGATCGATTTCCAGCGGCCGCCAGCGTCGTTCGCGCCCTTGATATCGGTCACGGGATTGTCGCCCACCATGTAAATGCGGTCGACGTTCGCATGCTGCGCATCCAGCAGGGCCTCTGCATACTGAAACGAGGTCTTCTCAGGCTTGCCGAACATCGTGGACTCCAAATCATGGCCAGTCGTGCGGTGGTAGAGCGCTTCCAGCACAGCGCGGAAGGCTCCGGAGCCGTAGCGAGGCAGGTGGAACTCGCCTACGAACTGGAAGTCGGCGCACGCGGTGTACAGAGGAACCTAACAGCCAAGAAGAACCAACGTCAGTCTCATCCAATCGGTCACAGTCCCTTGAAGGGAGCTTCGCTTACATGCTGCTTGCCGGCGTCTTTGCCGAACTGCCCGTCCTGCGACGTGAGCACGTCGATCATGATCTGCATGTCGCGGCCCCAGAGCAGCGGATCAATGAGCACGAACACCGCCGCGAAGGCCTCGTTCTCGAAGCGGCCGTGGTGTGGCACGGCGTCGCCTGTGATCTTTATATCCGGGAACAGCTCTGGGAAGTGGTTGTGCATCTGCTCGGGCGTGACCACGTTCTTGAAGCCGTAGTCGGCCATGACCGCGCGCGATTCGTCGCAGTTCTTGCCCACCACGAGCACGAGGTCGTCTCGGTGCTTGGCCACCAGCTGCTTCATGGGCGTGTGGCACAGGATCACGCGCTCCGCCGGGATCTCGACGCCCAGCACCTTGGAGATGTGCCGCGCCTTCTTGGCCTCGCGGTAGCCGCCGCCGTTGGTCATGACCGCGAACGGGATGCTCTCGCGCTGCAGCTCCAGCAGCACCTCTCTGGCGCCCGGCACGGGCGTCTCGCCACGCAGCAGCACGCCGTCCAGGTCGAAGACCACGCCGAAGGAAGAGGAGGAAGAGGTCGCTTGGGCAGCCATGGCGCAGATTCGCATATGATGCGCATACTGTTCCAGCAGCTCCGATGACGGGAATTCGAGCTCCCGTAATCGCACTACTTGTTGTGATTGGCTATATATGGAGATAACGATGATTCTATTGGCTGAAAATGTGTTTTGCGTGGGGGTTGGGGGGACACCAACACTCACGCACAGAAGTTACCCAACAACAGCATAATGCCATCTGATTGAAGCCTGGACCTAATGCGAATGAATGGCGGGGGCTTTATTGGCTCTGGGCAAAGTCCTGCTTCATGAACTCAAAGGCGGCCGCCACGTCCTGCGCCACGTGGTAGGCCGGGTGCTCCGGGTGGTTCTCGGGGCCTTTGTGCATGCCCGTGAGCGCCAGGATGGACTTCCACCGGCCGCCAGCGTTGTTGGCGCCCTCGATGTCGGCCGGCGGGTTGTCGCCCACCATGTAGATGCGCTCGACGCTGCTGTGCTGAGCGTCGATGAGCTTCTCCACGAAGTCGTACGTGATTTTCTCGGGCTTACCGAAGAGCGTCTGCTGCAGCGGTTGGCCCGTCGTGCGCTGGAAGAGTGCGTCCAAGACCGTGCGGAAGGCGCCCGAGCCGTAGCGCGGCAGGTGGAACTCGCCCATGAACTGCAGATCCGAGCAGCCCGAGTACAGCGGCACCTGACAGTCAATGCAACAGAGTGGGCGTCAGTATGGTCGCTGATACGGAGAGGAGCGAGGGCTCTTACGTGCTGCGTGCCGCCGTCATGCTTGCCGAACTGCCCTCCTTGTGAGCACAGCACGTCGATCATGATCTGCATGTCGCGGCCCCAGAGCAGCGGATCGATGAGCACGAACACGGCGCCGAACGTCTCGTTCTCGAAGCGGTCGTGGTGCGGCACGGCGTCGCCCGCGATCTTCATGTCCGGGAAGAGCTCTGGGAAGTGGTTGTGCATCTGCTCGGGCGTGACCACGTTCTTGAAGCCGTAGCTGGCCATGATGGCGTGCACCTCGTCGTAGTCCTTGCCGATGGCCAGCACGAGGTCGTCGCCGTGCTTGGCCGCCAGCTCGCGCATGGGCGTGTGGCACAGGCAGACGTGCTGCTCGGGGATGCGCACGCCCAGGATGTCCGAGATCTGCTTGGCCTTGTAGCTCTCCGAGTACCCGCCGCCGTTGGTCATGATCGCGAACGGGATCTGCTGGCTCAGCAGCTGCTCGAACATCTCGCGCGCGCCCGGCACGGGCTTCTTGCCGCGCACCAGCACGCCATCCACGTCGAAGACCGCGCCAAAGGTTGGCGTCGTGGGCTGCTTGGCGTCGGCCATGTCGGAAAATGCGACATGTGGTACAACGGATTCTTCAGCTTGACGCTGATTGGCTGCAGCTACTGCTTCAGAAGGAGGCGGAACCTTTGTATGTGCATACTCCCCACTTGCAGGCCGGGAGTTTTGTCGATGGCGCTTGCTGGGAGGAGGGGGTATCCGATCCACTGGACCGCTGTCTCGAGCAGAATTCGAATGGCCCAAAGGATATTCCTAAACGATCTTGATCCAGAAGATCGTTTAGGAATATCGATCTTATTAGGCTGCGTCGATCCATCTCTCTCTCTCTCTCTCTCTCTCTCTTGCGGTATTGAAATGGCTTCACTGGTGGCACGAGCTCTGAAATACTGGAGCTCAAGCACTTCAAATAGAGCTATTGTGGCTTAAATTGGGCATCAGATCTACTCAAGATGCATTTTTACATTTTTACAAGCATATAATACTTTATGAATACAAAATATCGAAACACATTGTGATTGCATACCGCAGGGTAATCCATTTATAAGCATATTGAGTTGACCACAATCACCACTCGTATTTGTCTTGGTTTGATGGGTTTACTGTTATATTATCTCTATCCGACCCATTCCTAGTGAAGGATTGGGAGCTGTTAACGGAGCGACTCTACTTGGACAGCACGGACCAGAAGGCGTCCTGCGAGAGCTGAACGTTCGAGACCGTCTTCATGCGCTTCTTGCCTTCTTTCTGCTTGGCCAGCAGCTTCTTCTTGCGCGTGGCATCACCACCACCCACCGTCTTGCCGGATTTGATCAGCACGTCCTTGCGGAAGGGCGAGATTCGCTCCTTGGCGAACACCTTGCCGCCCAGAGAGGCCTGGATCGAGATCTCGTACTGCTGGCGGTCGATCACCTTCTTGAGCTTGAGACACAACGCACGGCCGTCGACGGTGGCCTAGTGAATAGTGCAAAGCAAATTCATACTAAGCATCCAACAATAGAGCGTATAGAGCAAGCCGCAAAGGATCGTACCTTGCTGCGATGACAGACGAACGAAAGCGCGTCGAGCACTTTGCCGTTGATGAGGATATCTACCTTTACGATATCCGAGGCCTGCGGCTCGATCTCACGGTAGTTGAGCGTTGCTACATAGAGATTAATGAGCAGAGTCAGCTGCTGCCAGTGATCCAGTACCACCAGTGAAACTAGCTTACCGTATCCGGACGAGATGGTCTTGAGCTCGTTGTAAAAGTTGGTCACGACTTCCTGCCACGGCACACTGATCGTCACGATCACGCGCTCGTCTTCGAGATAGACCAGATTGGTCTGGATGCCACGCTTGTCCTTGGAGAGCGCCAGGATTGGGCCCAGGTACTCAGCTGGCGTGATGATCGAGGCTTCGACCATGGGCTCGAGAATGCGATGGTACTTGGTCGATTCGGGAAACGCGCCGGGCGTCTCGACGATATTCGTCGTCTCGTCTGGGTAAATGACCGTGTAGGGCACCATGGGCGCCGTCACGAGCACCTGCATGTTCTGCTCGTCCGAGAGCCGCTGGTGGAAGACTTCCATGTGCAGCAGACCGAGAAAGCCGCAGCGGAAGCCCATCCCCAGAGCGCCACTGGTCTCCTGTTGCGCCGTGACACTGGCGTCGTTCAGCGTCAGCTTCTCGATTGCCGTGCGTAGATCCTCAAAGCTGCAGTCGTCCGTCGGGTACATACTAGCAAACACCATGCTGCGTGCCTCCTGGAAGCCCGGCAAGGGCTCCACGCGGGCATGCTCACGGTAGAACGTGTCGCCGACCTTGGCCTCGGTCGTGGTCTTCATGCCGGCCACGAAGTAGCCGACCTGGCCTCCATGCAGGCCGTTGGTCTTGAATCGCTGCGGCAGCAGCACACCGGTCTCCTGCACGATGTACTTGGTCTGCTGGTGCGAACTCACGATGGTGTCGCCTGGGAAGATCGAGCCGTCCACGACCTTGACGAGGCAGATAATGCCGCGGTAGTCATCGTAGTACGAGTCCACGAGCAGACACTTGAGCGGCGCTTTCGGATCGCACGCGGGCGCCGGCAGCCGCTCGATCACGGACGGAAGCACGTCGCCGATGCCCTCGCCGCTCTTTGCCGACGTCAGCAGCACCTCGTCCGGATCCACGTTGAGCAGACTCGAGATGCTCAGGATCGCGTCCTCGGGCTGCGCGTGCGGCATGTCGATCTTGGTGAGCACGGGCACGACGCGCAGGCCGCGCTCCTTGGCGGCGTAGTACGTTGCCAGCGTCTGCG
The DNA here is from genome assembly GCA_023337935.1 of Elongisporangium anandrum. Classification (NCBI taxonomy): domain Eukaryota; phylum Oomycota; class Peronosporomycetes; order Pythiales; family Pythiaceae; genus Elongisporangium; species Elongisporangium anandrum. Next base: position 42,098 of record JAADXR010000205.1, on the reverse strand, counting down.
CCTGGATGCCCTGCGAGCAGTCCACTAGCAGCAGCACGCCTTCACAGGCCGAGAGCGAGCGGTTCACCTCGTAGCTGAAGTCCACGTGGCCAGGCGTGTCCACGAGGTTGAGCAGATACGTCTTGCCGGTCTCGCGGTCGAAGTGCACCATGGACGCCGTCTGCGCCTTGACCGTGATGCCGCGCTCGCGCTCGACCTTGAGGTTGTCCAGGTGCTGCGCGCTCTCGCGCTCCTTCTTCGTGATGTTGCCGCTCAGTTCCAGCAACCGATCGGCCAGCGTCTAGATCCAGCCATAGAGACTCTTAAGCCTTGAGCTCTGCAGCCAATAGAGCGATAGAGGACCTACCGATTTGCCATGATCAATGTGCGCCACGATGCTGAAGTTGCGGATGACGTCGGGCGTGAACTGCTCGAGGTTTGTGGCCAGGTACGGACCCAGCAGCGCAGGCGTGAGCGGCTTCTTGTCGTTGTCCAGAGGCGGAGCGCCGCTGGCGAAGGCGCGGCCGGCAGAGCGCAGCACCAGCGCCCGGTGTCGCGCTCGGAGCTGCTGCTGGAGCTGCTGCTGGAGCTGGAGCATCATGATGAGCACTTGCTGCTAGTGGCACCACACAAATAACAGCATGTGGACCACACCACATTGTAACTTAACGGAAGTGCCAACTGCAATGGCAGGGTTAAGAACGTGTTAGATTAGAATGTCACACGAAGCGACGCACAAGAGCTGGAAATGGTGCGAGCAGTTCACAGAGCCATGGCATTGATGTGGGTATGACGTGGCTCCTTCTCTATGTCTCTTAGACAGAGGCCATCGTGTGGAAGTTTGTGAATGCCCAGCAGCTGCAGGATCTGGCGCAGCTGCACAGCGTCGAGGCCTGTCGAAGGTGCGTCATTATCAAGGCAATGGCTCACGCAAAGGCGGCTGTTAACGCTGCATCTATCTGTAGAGATCTGGCAGCGATATTCAAGCTGGACATAGAGGACGAGACCCACGGCTTCCGAGTCGACTTTCAGCTGCACAACTACTCATATCCTTCCCAACTGCTTCTGTGTGTTTGTATTGCCATGTCCAAAGTGCATCAAAAGCTCCTTGACTCGAGTTCACGTTCTGCAGGCGCCAGAACTTCACGCCCGAGCAGATCTCGGTGCTTCTGGGCATCGGCCAGACGCTCATGGACCTCGATTTTGCCCACAACAGCAGTACGGACCTGCACTCGAGCTTTGCGCACTTCCAGTCGCTGCTATTGGTGCACAGCGTGAACCGATCGCCCAAGAGGTGAGTCAGGCTTCTAGATTGAGCAGGAAGACAGATCTAACGCTGCGTCTGCACCAGCGTGGGCCTCTTCTCGCCGGACCAGGTGGAAGCCATCGTGGACTTCGTCACGCACACGTACTTCCGCCACTTCCACTTGTACAAGAGCATCTACACGCCGTTCCTGCACCAGCACCTGGTCCAGCAGCACATCAGCGACGTCCAGAGACCCACGCCCGCCCCGCGTCTGAGCGAAGCCATCATGCACACGCTGCCCACAGCTACAGGAGCAGCAGAAGATGACCAAGCAGAGGCGGAGGAAGCTGCAGCAACAGCCGTGGATCAATAGTAGCCATGGGCGGAATGTAAATAGACTGTACTAAAGCGTCGATCCGTGTAAGGGAAGAGTAATATCATGGCATTCGCTCGCTCTAATCAAACATGCTTCGGTACTTGGTCTGCGCCAGCGTCACCAGCTGATCGTACGTCTCCAGATCAAAGTTCTCGCCAAAGGGCGTGACCTTGAACTCCTGGAGCCAGTTGTTGTCCCCCACGCGGCCGATCACTTCGACGTATTTGCTGTTTGCCACACCAAGCGCGTAGGATTAGCACCAGGCCAGCCAGCATCAGTCAGCCCACGAAGCACGCATTACCTGCTGTAGTCGCTGCCGGGCGCAGGCTTGACGTTCACAATAGCGCCGTCCTACCACAAGAGAACGCGCGTCAGTCCCATTATGAGCAGCTACGCATAGGCCTACGGCTGATTGCAACGTACCGACGTGCGCAGGACGACCGCAGTGGGCATGTGGCTCTCGACCGCGCCCACGAGCGCGACCGTGCGGCCCGCGTACGTGGGCAGCGTCTTGCTGTTCACGCGCGGAGCGGTTCCTCCTTCGCCAAAGTTCATCCTGCTCTGCTCTTGATGCTGTCGGCGCCAACTGACAGCCGAAATGGCGGGAACGGATTTTGACCAATCACTGCACGAGAAGGAGGGCGGGTATTGCTTTGGGTTAACTACACTCTATCCTATAATAGTGCGCCGTCGCGAATACAGGGTTTTATAGTTGCAGTGCTCACAGTTCGGCTATTTCTTCCTCCTCTTCTTCTTCTTCTGTTTGCGCCTTGGATGGAGGAGCCTTCACTGGAGACGGCTGGGCTTTGAACCAGGTGGTAATGTCCTTCTTAGGAGCGGTAGATGGGGCCGAAGAAGCTGACGAATTGGAAGCAGCGGCTGGCTTGTCACCATGAGCAGCGACTCGGGCTTTCTTCTGCGGAGTAGCTAAAGCTGTTGCAGCCTTGGAGACAGCGCCGGATGATTCGCCAGTGGTCTTCTTCTCACTCTTGGCCTTCTTCTCACTTTTGGCCTTCTTCTCACTCTTGGGCTTCTTTTCACTGGTGGGCTTTTTCTCACTGGCAGCCTTCTTGTTGCTAGCGGTGGACGCACCAGGCTGCACCGGCGGCTTTGTGGGCGATGTGAATGCTGCTGCAGCTGCAGCCTGCTTGGCTTCCTGTTGCTCTTTCACTCGCTGTCGCTCTTGCTCCAGCCGTACCTCTTGCTCTTTCGCTTTTCGCATTAAAGTCGACTCAAAATTGGGCACATGGAGCAGCTGCGCCGTGAAGTTACCACCGAAATGCGCGCTGCATTCGTCCACGACGTGACACCAGAACGGGCCTTCAATCCGAGGTGCAATCTTGGTCAACTGGCTCTTCTTTTTGCCGCCAGCCACTCGAGACCGCTGTTTAGCTTCAAGCTGAGCCGGGATCTTCCGCTTAGTGGGGGACGCCAGCATGTCCTCTTTACGGTCCTGGGCCTCTTCGTTATCGCTCTCGTCCATGTAATCCACTTCGTCTTCGTACGCGAGCCACTGGTCGCCATAATCCAGATTGTCTTCGTCGGAATCATCGTCACTTTCGGCGCCCGAGAGGCTCTCACCGGGCTCCTCCTCTTCCCACTCCTCATCGCTGTCCACAGAGTAGTCTAGAGAGCTGTGCTGCGCCAGCGGCCGTCGGCCTCCGCGGAAGATCGTGCTGTGCTTGCTCCAGGTGCCGTAGAAGGCCGGTCGATAGTTCTCATGGAACTGGAAAAACTTCATGATGCCAAACCTCGGATCACGTCGTCGTTTGCCGCTCCAACGGCCTTCTCGAGCCGTGATCATGGGAGGTTTTTGCAGCGAGAGCAGTCCACGCACAGTCGACGGGCGCGAGTCTTCCTGTGAGCGTGGTTCTTCTGGGAATAAATAAGCGATAGACGCATCCATTCGCGTCAATTTCTCGTTTCGAGTCGATACAATCTTCACGTCACCATTGTCTGCTGTCATTGCTTGCGAAGTCGACGATGAACTACCAGCGTTAAGCTGCGCGGCTTCGCCTAAGGCAGCAGCTGCAGCTTTTTCGTCGGATGCGATGGATCGGAAATACGATACCATTGATTTCCGTCTCTTTGACGCCAGTTCTTTTTCTGCCTCGATCTCCAGAGCTCGTTTCTTCTTCTCGTCTTCTTTGGCCTGTAGGCGCTCGTGCTCCACACGTTTCTTGTCCTCGACAGCCTGGCGCTTTTCCTGTTCCTTCCGCTCTTTATCCTGCGCCTTTTGTGTCTCGGATTCGATGAGCAGCACAAATTTGCCCACTTTGGCCTCCTCTGCACTCACTTTGGCTTCGTCCACTGGCGTTTGATGCAATAGCTGCACAACGCGTGCCAGAGTCTTGAGCTGTTGACCCACACGTTTGCGGTGTTTGCGCATTCGCTTGATCGTCTTTTGTGATTCTTCTCCGAAATACTTGTCGACGTTGCCAATCTCCCAGATCCAGAGCGCATCTGCAGCTGTGTCTTCGAAGAGATTAGCCTTTGCTGGACGGTTGCCGTAGGCCGTGCGCTGCGCCAGCATCTTGATTTCCATTTCCAATTGCAGCAGGAGTCGTTCGGTCGTGCTATCTTTGTCTTGCTCAGTACCGGCCTCTGAGATAGTTCCTTGCAGACACGTCAGGACCTGCTTGGACAGTGCTGAAAGGCTGTCGGTCTTGCCCTGCACGTGCTTAGCGATGAAGCCCTTGACTTCATCTGAAAACTCAACGGGTGCTGAGGCATCGGCTGTCGATGTGCGCTTCTTCATGGCCGTAAATGCTTGAGCAATATCCGCATCGTTTTCCTGTTTGGCGTCCAGTTCCAGATCCAATGCGATGCCATAGATCTCCTGATCCATCTCAGCGTCCACATCTTCTTTACTCGCACTCAGCAGCTTCGTGCATCGACGTGTGATCTCTTCAATCTTGCTACGATAGCTTTCAATGCGCGCAACTAATGCAGGATCCTGCACCAGTACCACAGCAGCATCGTCGGCCTTTTCTTTAGACGGAGTGGCGTCCACATCGACCACGACTGTCTTGGCTGCAAGTGCTGATTCAGTCTTAGCAGCCTTCTTTGTCTCTGCTGCCGTTGAATTGGCCGCTTGTTTGGCTGATCTGCGCGGCGTTTTCGCTTTCTTCTCAGTTGATGCAGTCGGTGCTGCTGCCGCCGTTTTGGCTCGAGGTGTTCGCTTCTTTGGCTGTGCTGCTGCTTGCTTCGGCTGCTCCTTTGCCTCCTCTCCATCAGCTGAAGCACTGGAGTCGTCCACAATCACAATGGTTGGCTGTGTGGGCGGAGGCGTCTTGGCTGTCTCGTTGGACTCTTCCTGCTCCTTCTCCTCAACTGCAGGGGAGGCCACCAGCTTCTTAGCAGCCGCACTCTTGGCCTTTGGCGTGGTCTTGGCCTTCGGTGATGCCTTTGCCGGTGGCTGAGGGGGCGAGAATGGTTCGTCTTCGTCTTCATCATCGCCCACCATGTGTGGAGAAACGCCCTGACGACCAGCGGCCGGCGGCGCCGCCTTGGCTGCTTTATTCGCAGTCTTGCTGCGCTTCGAGGCCGGCGCTCCTTTGGCTGTCGCGCTCTTCTTCGAGTTCTTCCGCGCTCGCTTCGTGCTGACCGGTGGCGGCGTCACGTCGTCGTTGGCTGTGGACGCACTGGCACTGGTCGCATCCTCAGCTGGGCTCTTCACCGGCGCTGGTTCCTCCGCAGAGGCTGGCGCTGTGGCCTTGGCTGCCTTCGCTGCTACGGGCGAAGTTGTCGCATCCGCTGGGCGCTTATTGCTCTTGCGCGCCGCCGCCGAGGGCGAGAAAAACGCCGCGATCGACGCTTGCTTTTTCTATACAACCGCACCAAAACGACCCACAATGAGCTGCTTACAGCGATCCATATCACGGCAATGACAGACTCAAGGCCGCACGAACCTCCGCCATGGGCTCTCTGGTCTGTCTCGGGCTCAGACCGCGCTCTGCGGCCGCCACGGGAGCGCTCTGGCGCGAGGAAGGAGGAGGAGGAGGGAGGACCTCTCGGCCTTCGCTTTGCCGCCAAAAAAAGCGATCAGCATGCACCTCTGAGCGTACGGCGGAGGGGCCAGTATTGCAAGCTGCCACAGTACACGCACGTGTTACGTAACGGTTAATGTTGCAACGTGTGCCTCGAAAACGCGATCTTCAAGCGACGCGATCCGAAATGCGAGTTGTGCGCCTGGGCCAGCAGGTTCGTGGCCGCGTCCAGCGACGGCAGCTGCGACATGGGGCAAGGAACAACAGCAGCAATGAGTGGAGGAGCACCTGCTCTCAATGCAAGAGCTCGCTCTGACCTCTACGAGCGCCTGGGGCTGGCCGCTTGGACTGCGCAAGAGCTGGACTATGGCGTGGGTTGCGCCGCAGTTGTCCGTGAAGTGGTGCTTTAGATCCTGCAGCAATGCCCAATCAGAAGTAACGAGCAAACGACGTGGGTGGGATGGCTGTTGTACCTCGGCTCTGGTGGTCGCATCGAGATTGGACACGTGCAGAATCCGCGTCGGACTGTAAATGTGCTTGGTCGAGTGGGCGTACTTGCCCGTGAATCGGCTCAGACCGTGCCCGTACTCCTTCATACAGACTTCTGTTGTATTGAGCACTGATCCAGCGCCAGTGGTGTTGGTGTCCTCGTCTTCCATGAACGAGGCTGGTGTCGTTGTTGCAGCTGATGATGCTGATAGTGATCCTGGTCGGATGGAGATGTACGAGTGTCTGGAAAAGCTGATCTCGAGCGAGCGGCCGAGCAGAGTAAAGCCTCGTAAGTGCACTAATGCAGACTGGGCGCAGGTCGGACTGGAGAACTGGATCAGTGCGTGGCCCTGCACGGAAGAAATAGACAGCCAGCCAGTGAGTAGACCACTCCAACATCAATAGGAGAACGGATACACTCGTACAGGCTTCCCAATGAGCTTCTTGACACGCGCCACGTTCCCATAACACGAAAAGAGATTGAACAACTGGTCGCAACTGACAGATTCGCGTAGATTGCAGACCAGCAGAACAGGTGAGACTACAGCATTCGCATCTGCTGGCTGGTCAAAGCCATTCGCTGTGGCTTGGTTGCTCCAATTGATGCCTGGATTCACGGGGTTGTCGTGCTCTACATGAGGCAGATCAGGCTGAAGGAAATCTCTGGTGCGCAAGCCGTTCTCCTTCACAATGAGCTCCTGGAGATACGATTGCAGTAATAAGTCAATGATATATGCATTAGCACTGCGAACCTACCTGCAGATTGGAGAAGTTGAGCACCAGTCCGCAACAATCCGGAAAGACCGAGAGCCCCGTGAGCATGTCTCTAGCTTGCCTGGCTTCGCTTACTGTCGCGAATTGCACCAGAGACTGCACTCCGACGCGTTTGACAAACACCACGATCTTCTCCACGCGGCCGTACGGACTGCAAACGCTGTGCATGAGATCTGTCGTGATCGGATACGTCGGGTTCTGCACCGTAACGAGCAGAATGCGGTTCTCTCGTGTTGCTGTTGCTGACTCAGGACGCTGGAGCTGTTCCTTGCGTTGCTGCTTGCTCCTTCTGTGGCGATCTGCTGCACTTCGTTGTTCGCGCAGCTCCTGGTTCCTCGAGTAGCTCACTGCGATGCCACCATTGCACTCAGCACCATCACTCATTGCGCCATTCGTATTGGGCATTGCCTGCACAATGCGCGCTGCAGTGCCCAGATCCTGCGTCTCGACCAGCGCTTGCAGCATTGACTGGCGCGTGTTGCACGAGAGCGTCACTGGGTCGAACGCTGCAAAGAGCGCATTGTGCCTGCGCAGGAACACGACCCTGCGCAATGCACCGTAGGGTGCCAGGAAGCCGCGCAGCTCTGCCTCGCCCCAGCTGCAGGGCACGCGGTCCACGTACAGTACGCGCGAGGCCGCCATCCGGACCAGATGGGTGCACTTCCCTTGGCGGCAATGGATCCAAAATCGGCGCTTCACGTCAACGCACTTAGTCGGATAGATAGGGTGGCATCATCATCTTTACAGTACGATTTGGACAATAAACTGGCCAAGAGATCCGGAGTGTTAAACGCATAGACACGAAGTTTTACGGTATCCCAAGTGTGTTTTTACTTCGGTCGAGCCCTCCAGCTGATCCTTTTTAAACACATAAAAACGAAGATTTACGGGTCAATCTTTCCCGCTCAGATGCACATCTGTTGAGGTAAAACTGCATATACACGAAGATTTACCGGACGTTTCACATTAATCATGGCTGACATCTCACGTTCCAAAGGCATAGAAACGAGGATTTACGTATGGTTTCGGAGCGATTTACCGTGGCCACTCCCGTCTGGACGGCTACAAAAACTCGTACCCCGAGCCCCGTGCTTTTACGAACCTTCGACCAACGTGAGTGACTGCCTCTCTCTCTCTGGTCGATCCATCGTGTACCCTTTGGTGGTTACACTTCGCGTAACCTCCTTCACTTCTCATTCCGCAAGGTTGCCCCAAAGAGTCGCCCCTCAATGACGACACCGTGGACCGGATCAAGCACCGACTTGGACGAGCTATTGCGCGAGCTGCGACAGGAACTGGACGCTGCGCGGCCGCTGGCCAAGCGCCCGACGCAGCAGCAAGACCCTCACGTCGAGCTGGACGACGAAGACGCCTTCCAGAGCCAGTGGCAGAGACGGGAGCAGTGGCTATGCGACCGATTGGCGCACGTGCTGCTCGAGCTGGCGCAGGAGCGCAGCAACCTGCGGCTAGCAGCCAATGCAGGCAACTCGCTACTGGAGCAACTGGATGAGGCGCAGGACCGAGTGCAAGCGCTGGAGCGAGAGCTGCAGGTGCGGCAGAGCGATCTTGAGCGCGTAACCAGCGACGAACAGCGGTGGAGAGAGGCTTGCGTTTCTATGGACGAAGAGCTACATCGCATGCGCAGCGACCTGGATGACGCACGGCTAAGTACCACGAATGATCGTCTTCACCGGTCGCAGGAAGCCAATTCCCAGTGCACTGCTTGTCAGCAGCATGAGCGCGAGCAAATGGCGCAGCGCCAGGTGATCGAGGAGCTCAAGCGCCGATGCTTGTCCATGGAAATCGAGTACGAACGTGTCGTCCGAAGCCACGCAGAGCTCAAGCAGCACGCTGAACAACATCACGCCATATTGAAGCAGATCCAGGAGGAGTACGACGCTGCGACGAAGGAAAAGAACGCTCTGGTCGTGCAGTTGCAAGAACTTCAAGCCAATCAGACCAACGTGCTGACAACACGTGAAAACATTCGGCGCACAAGCCACCGGCTCAAGGCCGAGACACTCGCTCTGACCAGCCAGCTCGAGGAAATGCAGGTTCATATCGACACGCTCAAGCAAGACCGCCGCACGAGTCTGACGCAGACCCAGCAAGTGGAGATGCAACTGGTTGCGGTGCTCGCGGAGAATCAACAACTTCAAGATCAGCATCAGCAGCTTCAACGTCAATTGCGTGAAACTCAGCAGAGCTTGCAAGAGGCCGGTACTGCGCGTCAGCAGGCGAAGGACAGCGAGCAGCTTCTGGAGGACGCGACCCGTCAAATTGAAGTACTCAAGGCGGAAAATCGCAAACTGCGCTGGCGCATGGCTAGCTATGCTGCTCTGCGTCGTCAAACCCAGGTGCAAACCCAAAACGCAGGCACGACCACCTGCGAAGCCATTCTCGCAGCGGATCGTGTACACCAAAGCAGCAGCATCGAGAATGTGTCCCTGGTCGATAGTTTCCAGAATCCAGATAGCGTTTCGGCAAAAACACTTGAGCCATCGGTATGGAGCGCAGATCAAGAAGTCATGCCGTTGCCGTCTCGCGCAGAGCCTAAACTCAGGTTCGCAGAGCCAGTGGTCGCTGTGTCGTCAACGCAACCCTCAAGAAGTTACCGATCGCATTCTGTCGGAATGTCTTCGCCCTTGTTGGCTCAAATGATGCAGCGAGGAAGACGACAGAGCGCCCCAGTTGCGCCTGCGTCGATTATTTATGAAAACTTGGTTGAAGAAGAAAAGCACTTGCCGGATGGAATCAACGAAGAGAGCGCCAGTGAAGATGAAGAGAATGACGATTTAGAGACCGCTTCAAGTCGATTGCGCCACACGATTCCGTTTGCAGTTGGGAGAACACAAAATCCGTCAAACCGAGTCTCCTCGTCTCGCGCATCAGTACGAGATGCTCATGTGCCCAGTGAGATCGAAAACCGAGATGCAACAAAGCCTCAGTCACTCGTGTCTTGGCTTGTCGTATCTCGAATGACGCGATTGCAGCCGGCCAATGAAAGTGAAAAAAAGAGCCCGAAGTAAGTAGCGTGCGTTTAACGGCGCTTGTGGCGCTTGAAACTGTCATCCGGCTGTCGATGGCGTGTCGTTTGCACCACCTCATGTTGCCTCACAAGACGGCCTCCAGAAGAAATAGAAGATGATGATGATCGAACACCCTTCCTGCCATTTGGTGGTGCACTAATGCGCGCGATTCCACGACCACGTGCACTCTGTCGGCCCCGGATATTTCCTCGACCTCCAGTTCGTCCAAATGGACGTGGCTCAATTACCTCATTGGCTTCGTCATCATCATCGTCTTCTTCAACTTCTCCGCGAGTGCGTTTGCGCGAACGTGGGCCGTTCCCATTCACTTTGGTCAAGACGCCAGCTAAGCGCTTCATCGCAATTTCGTCTCCAGCCACGATTTGCAGTACAAGCCGTTCCGCACGGAAGACCTTGGCCATTTCGCCTGTGAACATGCAGATTCGCATATTATCACAACTCTCTGGTAAAAATCGTGCAAATACGCCAGCTTTTTCTGAAATCTCTCGGATCAACTTGCCTCGCTGATCCAAAAGCGTGCTGCAAATGTGGATTGGAAGCAGCACACGGATCGAAATGTCCTGTGTTAGTGCCTTCGCAGCGTCTTCTGAAGTCCAAAACTCACGAAGACGAGCCGATACAATTTTCAGCGCGTGCTTGATCTGTGCATTCGATCCTTGAATGTGCAGCACCCGTGTGAGTGATCCTAGTGGTAGATCCTGCTGTTGTGGGATCTGCAACCTCGCGCCAGTGCGACCCGAGATCTCGCGCATGCGTGCGCCTTGTACACCAATGAGAAATCCCGCAGATGCGTACGGGATCGCATAGTACTGGCCGAGCTTTCCATTGTACGAAGGCGTTTCGGGTCGACCACCGGCCTTGGCCACAATGGACTGACGTGCTGCTTCAATCGCTTTTGGTGGGCCCGAGATGGTCACGAGGCGCTCGGTGCAGCCTGGCGGCATTTCCTGGATGGATGTGATGTGGATTTGTGTGCGTGTGTCACGCGCGATGCCTCGCAAAATCAAGCCTCCGCTGCCCATGATTCGGCCAATTTGGTCTGTCTGCACGAGCCATTTCACTGGCTGTCCGTCACTTGGTGGTTCGTATTCCTTGTTATCCATCGGGTCATCCACGTTTTCCGAGTCGTGTTGTGCCATGGCCGCCAGTTCCATGGCTGAGGTCACTGACTCCTCCGGCACGTGCATGACGGACTGCTCAGGCGTCATCACCAAATAATTCGGGTCCTTTCGTCGCACACGATCGGCTCGGATTCGGTCAATCACTAATCGCTGTGCGAGGCAGATGCCCTTGGCTTTGCCGTAAATGCGCAATACACGGTCGTCTGGGAATGGCGAGCTCTTGGGATCACGAATCGAGAGCGTGCAGTTGGTCTGAGTGTTGATCGCACGGATATCGGCTCCGCCATGACCGATGATACAAGCAGAAGCGCTCTCAGGGATCAGCATGCTGACTGTGTGAAGGTAGTCGCTGTGCAGCTCCCCGTCTTCATACTCGTCAAGCGAAGGCGGTTGAGCATTCTGAGGTGATGGAGCTTTAACTGGTGCCTCTGCTGATGGTGAAGGTGAAGATCGGTGTCCAGTGGGCGTCAGACTCTTCGTCGATCTTGCGGATCTGGGTGGAAGCGGACGCATGAGCACTGCTTTCAGCTTCCCATTGAGCTCTGAGGCCGCAACGTTGGTGTCAACTACAAGAGCTGGTGCTTGAGGCTTCGGCTCGTGAGAGCTTTGCTTGGTCAACACTGTCGGTTTGGTAGATTTTGCGTGTCCTTGCTGCTGCTCTGTAGTGTCATCCATGGGGTGATATTTGTCAATAATACAAGCTTGTTCATTGGCTGTACTTGTCGTTGGTGTTGGAGGAAGTGATGAGCTGATCTGCTGGTCGCGGTTGTTCTGTTGCAGCTCATTAGGAGATCTCGTAGGTGACGGAGTCACTGGAATTGATGAAGTGGTCTGCGTGTCCAATTCCAGATCGTTTTGAGGTCTCGCAGCAATAGCCAGCGCCGATGGAGTCACTGTCTTCCCAGGCTCGTTCTGTTGCAGCTCGTTTGAAGAGCTCTTTGAGGCAGCAGCTGGCAACGCTGATGAAGTCGCAGCTTGGCTATCGGCATGTAGCTCCGTCTTGATAATGGCGACTGGAGGTAGTTGAGTGTATGTGGTGTGGATGGCAGTCGGACGTTCTCGTGGATGGTATACACTGCTGCCGTTCACCCGTGGGGCCTCGCTCTTGATCGAGGCTTCACGCTGCAGGGCAGTGACATCAGGCTTGCATTCATTGGTCGCGAAGCCATCGAAGCTGCTGGAGGAGGAGGAGGACGTGGGCGTGGCCGAGGGCGTCGGGAGCAGACCGGTCTCCAGCTCGGGCTCGGGTGTGGAGACCGCACACTGATCGTCACTCTGCAGGCGGAGGCCTCGGTTCACTCGCGCGCGGTTGAGCACAGCGCGCAGCTTGGCGCGGCGGTCGTCGTCCGCGTTCATACTCGTCATGGGCTTCTTGGTCGCCGTTAAGCTGGAAAGTCCCGACCAGACCCACTCCCCCAATCATGCATCGTCCACTGAGTGGATCCACTGCGGGTGGGGGAGCCGCCCAACATGATTAGCTTACTGAGATAAGTGATTGTTAGGAGAGACTGGCGATTCGTTTAGAGAGGGAACCAGAAGCCAGCATGTGGCGTCGATGGCTGAGCTTCGGAAGAGCTCGAGGGAAGCTGCCGCAGGTGGAGCCCAAGGCTGCGGCTACTGATGCGAACGCCCATGTTGCACCGAAGGAGATCAAACCTGTTAACCCAATGAGGCACTTCCAGGCGTTTGCCAGTATGGATGACTACGTGACCGTCACGATGATCCAGTACAATGCCGATCCTTCCACACAAGAGGAGGAAAAAGCAAAGGAGAAGAACGCCAAGGAGTCTAAATGACTCAGAGCAGTCACAGCTCATCCAGCAAGTTGATAGTATAACCCAATCTACATGTATTATTAAACGAGCATCACCACAGGATCATCACCGTCGCGAATGTACATGACTTTGTTCTGCTCTTCCAAGGCGAGGAGAACGTTCTCTAGCTGCTGACGGGACACGCGGTCCTTGCGGCCGGGATGGCGATTCTTGTTCAGCCACTCGAGGATCTCGGCCAGAGGAATCGTGGCGTCCTCGTCGTCCACGTTGCCTTCTCGCATCGACATCAAGGCATTGGCAACTTCGTCTTCCAACTCATCAACGCTGTGGATGAAACCAGACAAGAGTTAGTTTAGTACGACCAGAGGCAAAGGTAAGTAACAGCTATCGTACCCCCATGCAGAGCGATCGCGTTTCCTGGACAGCGAGTCGGCTGACGGGCTAGTGGGTACGTCCTTCACGGGCGTGGCCGGGTCTTCATCTTCCGGCTGGATCATCTTTCCTGCCTTGTACAATGGAACTTCCAGATCGGCAGAGTGCGATGGCACCTTTTCAGGAGCCACTGGACCCTCAGTAGCCTCGTGGTACAACGCAAAGTTCATGAGCGCCATCGCTCGCTCCGCGTCGTCCTTCTCTATCGATTTGCTCAAACGAGCCTTGGCATGGGCTGAAGCCAAACGGATTAAGGTTTCAAGACTACGCGCCGTCACGGGAAGCGTGCGGTCATTCTGCTGCGACCGCAGCTCAGCGTAACCTTCAGCGATCAAATCGATGGCGCTGTCAGTCAAAACCGGCTGGAAACGAGTCTTGGCGTAGTAGATGAACTTCTTCAGGAAGTCAAGCGTGAGAATGCCGAAGCCACCGCTGCCCGTGGTGGACGACTGGTAGCCGCCGTGAAGAAGCGGGTCGTACTTCTGGAAAATGGAATCGGCAGCATCCGATCGTTCGCTCGAGGCATCTCGCAGTTGAGCCATGTGGTCGGTGGAGCTCACTTCAAACGAAAGTGGTCGGCCTTCCTGTCCAGCACGCATGTAGCGATGCATGCGCAGCACGTGATCGGAAATGTTGCGATCAGCACCGCGGTCAAGCTTGTCCAAGACCACGAACAGAAGATCGAAACGCGACAGCAGCGAATCTGGGAGGCCGATGTTTTCTTGAGGCCGTTTGTTCTTGTTGTACTGGCCGTAAACGGGGTTAGCAGCAGCGAGGACACTGCACCGAGCATTCAACGTTGCGTGGATGCCAGCCTTGGCAATGGTGACAGTCTGTTGTTCCATGACTTCGTGAATAGCGACACGATCAGCTTCACTCATTTTATCGAACTCATCGATACAAACGATGCCACGATCAGCAAGCACCATGGCACCAGCCTCGAGACGGCGTTCCTTGGTTTCAGGATCCAGCGTCACAGCTGCAGTCAGACCAACACCGGATGAACCACGACCCGTGGTGTTGACAGCCAGCGGAGCGATCGTGCGCACAAAGCGCAACAGCTGCGACTTAGCCGTCGACGGATCACCGACCATGAGAATCTGGTCGAAGAGTGAGAAACACTATTAGTATCGCCACACATGGCTACCATGGTGTAGCAAACATCGCAGCCGAAGACTTACATTGACATCACCACGAAGATGGGTGCCGTTCTCCAGATTCTTCTCGACACCGCCCAGCAATTGCAGCAGAAGCGCCTAGGTTAGTTAGGAAATAAAGGTCAGTTTACTCACTCAGAATCCAGCAAAAGCATGAGGACACATACTTTCTTGATCTCGCTATGGCCGAAAATGGACGGAGCGATTGATCGTGCAAGAATATCAAACGCATCATCGCGCTTGGCGAACTCACGAACGTTGAGCAGATCGTCTGAAGACATGACGATACCGTTCACTTCCTTGCCCAGCAGCTGCACATTGTTGGCGATCAGAACCGTGCGGAATACGGCCGAGCCTTGCGTGGCTGACTTGCCGCCGAGCGGGCGGTAAATGCCGATCAAACGAACGCGATCGCCCGGCTTGCACTTGTCCACGAGGTCGTTCTCGACGATGACGTCGCAGGAGCGCGGCAGCTGACCCAGCGGCGCCGTCTCGGGCGTCTCCTGCATCGTGAGCATCTGGTAATCCTTGTACTGGCAAAGGCCGAACTCGGTCTCAAGCGGGTTCCCGTTCTCGTCCTTGGTCGGGTACACGCTCGAGGTAGGCGCGCCTGTGAGCGACGTCGAGTCGCGGTATTCGCGCGACAGCAGCGCGTTCGTCTCCTTGCAGTAGTGGACCGAGCGCACGACCTTGGGCCGCACGGCCGAGCACTTGGTGATGATGCCGTGCACGCACACGAGCTGGCACAGGTACGACGCCAGCAGGCCGCGCGGGTTCACGTTGTGGTGGCCGAAATCGCCTTCAAAGCCGACCTGGAACTGCATGTCCTTGGTCGCCTCGGCCTCCTTGCTGCCGTACAGAGTGTCTTGGTTGAACACGACCTAGAACGCATTTAGTGGTCAGTGGCTACCATATCCGAGGGTTTATGCGTGCTCACCTCCTTCACAGCGGCTTCGAACGGCGGGACGTACTCCATCGGCTGACGCAGAATGCTATAATCGCGCAGTGATAGGCCCATCGAGTCAGTGTACAAGTCCCATGCTCGTGCTTCCCGCCAATTCGCTTACCGGCTCACGATGTTGTCCTGGCCGGCCGTCGCCGAGTCAGCGAACCCGCTGTCGTACTCGCGCAGGTCGTTGAGGTCCACGACCAGCCGCGACTGCTTCTGGTTCATCATGGCGCGCACCTTTTCGACATAGTTGCCCTCCTATGCCGCAAACAAACGCACATTGCGCGTGTTCCAGTGAGGCTACGCGCGTGGGAAGAGCACGAGCTGCTAGCGGAGCCGCACCTCATTGCTCAGGAACTCCTGGAAGTAGGTCTTGTGGCGGCGGAAGGCCTCGTCCAGCGCGTCCTGGTGCAGCTCCATGTCTTCTCGTCTGTCCCTCCGACCGGCCGATGGGAAAAGCAGTGCGCGCGTAATTGCCCTCGACAAACGGGCCCGTTTTCAGAAATTTGGGCCCCGAAATCCCGAATTTAGAGAAAAACACGGAGCCAAAAAAAGCAAATTTGAATTTTGAGTTGCGGTTGGCGCGCGCGAAACGGCCTCGTACTTTAGCGAGTAAACAATCCACCTGAGGTTTTGTGTTTTTGCTAAAAACGGAGGATTGGGTGATTGGGTATTTGATGCGCCAAGAGCTACGCTCGTTCGTTTTTGAGAGGACGCCACCAAAGAGCGAGCGAGCGACCATGATCGAGGAAGAGGAGTGGTCCAAGGAGCAGGAGGCGAACCGCAAGCCGGGTCAGAAGTACCCGACGCCCTCACCTGTACGTCCTCTACGCGCTCGATCTCTCGCTGTCTCTGTGGCTGCTCTGTGAGTGTCGCTATGCCTTGTTAAAGACTGACGGCCGCGTGGCGAAATCATCTTTGGCGGATCCAGGGCTTTGCGGACCGCGTGTTCTACGAGAGTCTGCTGCAACAGGTGCCCACGAGCAAGATGGCGCGCAAGTGGTGTCTCGAGTACGGCGTGCTCAAGTGGGCCGAGGCCGAAACGCTGTGCAAGGAGCTGGGCGTGTCGTCGGTAGGAACGCCACACGCATGTATCTATTCTATAGGACAGGCAGCTCACTCCATGGGTTTGTGTATCTACTTAGCACGTGGTCCAAGCATCAAACGACAAGAAGCAGGTGCGCAAGGGCAAGAGCAGTGACAGCAACAGCCGCCGAAGCTCTTCCAAGCGCGAGGAGCGGGCCGCCGAAGAGCTGGGGCTCACGTCCGGCAACGGCTTCGAGGGCGTCGGGTTGTCCACGCTCTAGGAGGTTCCTCAGGCAGCGGAGATGAGAGCTCTTGAGACAGATTTATCCGTAAAAAATTGTACGAAAGATTGAGAAAAGAGGGATGGATAGATCGCTTCCAGTGCTTGTCGCCGGCGCCAAAGGGCGCCGCTACATGACTCGGCGGACGCAGGCAGTCGTCTCTGACGTATGTGTGGATGCAGCCAAGTGAGGAGAGTCGCAGGGCAGAGAGAGAGAGAGAGAGAGAGAGAGATGTTGGCAACACGGGATTGATTTTTTAACAGAGCCGCTTGGACTAGCGGGCGGGCAGGCAGCAATGCCGTGGCGCCAGTGCAAGATAGCTCGTGGAAAATCTTTGCGCTTGACTTTCGCTGAGGATCCGTTAAATTCCCGTGGAAGGAATCGCTGCCGGGAGAGATCCATTGAGCGGCCATCGCTTACCGATGGACGGATGGACCTCACGCGGAGAGCAGTCGTGTGCTCGAACGATCGCGCTCTCGCTCTCTCTCTCTCTGACTCGCTGCAGGACGTTTTGGTCCTGCCTGGCCAGTTGTGGCATGAGGCGGCGTCAAACGCCCGTTGCGGGTGATTCTTCCGCCGTTCTTCACGCCACGCATGGCAATTGGTAGCCAAGGCGTACGTACCCATGCACTGAAGAGCAATGGGTATAGTCACTCGCGCGAGGGAAGCCATGCGTTGCGAGCCATGAAGTGCATTCTTTCCATGGAAGTGCACGTACGCAAATGGCCGAGGCAGAGAGCGAGCGAGCGGATCCACTCCCTCAAGACGCTTCCTTCTTTCTGCGGAGTGTTCAGTGCACCAACGTGATGCTAAAGCGTTTCTCTGGCGCCGGTGGAGTAAGTGAATAAGAGTGACCCGTAAAAGCAGCATGAAGCGAACCATGCTGTCTGTACGGGCTGGTTGTCCGTCTGTCTGTCTCTACTGGTCGGGAGCGGAAACGGCGTCTGGATTTGCTTCTCCGATCGTGCGCGGGGGGCTTCTCGCATGCGCCAGTCAGTAGCTTTCTGAACTCCCTGGCCCAATCGCATTCGGCTCTCTTGGCATGAGACTAAGAAGTCGAATGTTTTTGATGGTGCGAGCAATCGATCACATGAGGGAGAGATGCGCCAACACGCCATCGTGATGGTCGCGTCGTTCACCTGCCTTTGTGGACGGCAGACTGTGGAAATTGCCCGACCTTCTTGGCTCGTTTTTCTTCCATTCGATAATTCTTTCGCTTTGGATGAACCGTAGCGTAGCATTGTGGCCGGCACTGACACGCAAAGGACGGACGGACTGACGCATCTGCCACTAACGTACGGGCCTTCTTCACTCGTTGCTTGAGCGAATTCCGCCACCGCCGTTTCGGCCAGAGTTCCCGCACGCCGTTTCGTTCCGGGCATGTTCCTCCGCCGGGCGCGACACTCTGCCGGTTCAGCACGACGGAAGGCTTTTCGATTCAGTCTGGCCGTTATGGGAATAAATGGTCAATGCGGCGCCTGGTCTCTCGAGCTTTTTTCTTTCCATCTAAGCTTCTTAGCCATCGCGCCGGGTCTCTCGCAGGCCTCCTGCTCCCACACAATTAAACTTGCTCGGTCGTGAGCACGTTCCATTCGAACGTTTCTTTAGGGCAACGCGCGTGCTTCGTGTCGAGTCTGGTCAACTAAGAAGCCTACCTGCCTACCCAGCACACTCTCGGAAGCGACGCGACCCTCACACTCCTGTTCTTCTTCGATCTTTCAAAAGCATGGCGTCTTCATCCTGTCTGCCTTCGGTCCACGCCCAACTGGCCAAGTTCTCGCACTTGAGCACCTCTTCGCCCATGCAGTCGATCGTACCGCCCACGGCGGCGTCTTCCATGAGTCAGATGCACCAGCACAAGAACAATGCGTTGGCCAATACCTACGCCTCGTACGTCGTCCGCGTGCACACGCGCCACGGAATCAAAACGCTGTCGTTTGACAATCTCGCGGCGTTCTTCACCTCGACGGCCAAGAAGGCTGCGGAAGATCTCGGTATCAGTAGCCGCACGCTCATTCGTGTGTGCCGTTCGTTGGGCATTCGTCGGTGGCCGTACTTGGGCTTCCGCAGCGAGAAGAACGTGGAGCGCATTCGCCAAGAGGCCATTGAGAATCTCCGCCGCAAGCTCGAAAAGGAAGGAAAGGCGTCCACCGCTACGGCTGTGCTGTACCCGAACGCATCCTGCTTACGCGGTGCCAGCGCCAAGCGTCTCTTGCAAGTGAAGGTGCCCCAGTACGCCCAAGCGCCAGTCGTCCCAAGAGCTCCGCGACTCCATGTCTCGGCTGCGGACTTAAACTCTTGGTGTGTGAGCAACCAGCAGCAAGATCTTGGCTCGGTGCGTGACACGGACGAAGACATGGACGATATGGAAGACGAGGAAGACTTCCAGGCCGCGGCTCCGATGCCGCTCCTCACCCCGCAGCACACGCAAAATGGCTTCAACCTTGACATCGCAACCATCAGCCCAAAGAAGCCTCTGATGATGGAGCAGCACCAATCTGCTGCACCCAATGCGTTCTGGTCGCCAAAGATGCCAACGATTGGCCGTGTTCTTTCGCACCCAGCACCATCGACTTCATCCGGAAGCATGCCTTCGCTCAATCTCCTTGTGGATGCGTCCATCTTGACCTCAATGAAGCACGAAGCCAAAGAGCAAGTGCAGTACGAACACGCCCAACAACAGCGCACGATGTCGATGCGAGACATCTTGACTCATACTACTGCGATGGTTGCTTAAATCCACGAGCAATCACGCCTGTAGATTATAGTTAGTGTTATCACTCGCTGATGGTGAGTAGCGTGCGTGAGATGTATGGACAATTGGTACCATCCTCAACAATCAAATAATAAATTCTGTATGTGTTTTTACCTCTGAATTTGACTTCGTATCTTCTGATGTTACCTTACGAATGCGCTCGACTTCCGCCGCCAGTCCCTGGAGGGCACTTATAATCTTGGGGCAGCATGTAATTTTGCAACGCACTAAAGCAATATTGGGCCTTACCAATATTCTTCCGCGCATTCTCTCGTCGAACTCCGTGGGTACGCAAAACATTAGTAAACTGCGGTCGCTCGTCTGCTAGGAGACCATGCGCATTTACTAGCAAGTTTGCCTGCTCTAAAGTAACGGACATTGATGTCCGATCTTTTGCAGATTTGCAACACGTCACTCGACCGCCACCCATGGATCTCGCAAGAGACGAAGAAAGACTGAGAATTGCCATGCGTTTCGTCCGTCCAGAGTTTGCGATATTTCGTTGTAAGCGCTCCATTAAAATCTTCATTCGATCCAGATCCTGATCACCGCCAAATAGCGCCGACTGACGCTGCTTGCTATGCCACTGGGAAAATTTAATGAAATGTTTCTCCAAAACTACAATATTTTCGGCGTTGATCTCCTTTTGCAATGAAACGGTACCAACCGTATTCGCTACCGTCTGCATTTCATTCATCCCCTGCGAAAATAGAATGGGCACAACGCGAAAATTTCGTCGTAAAATCCGCTTCATGCACTCCCGTTGCTCATCAGTGTGAACCGGGCAGTAAACCGCGCCCGTCAAAGCGTCTTGCCCAAGAATTCGATGCATACTACGAGCTTGATAAGCTTCAGCCTCACACATGATCAGCGGAAGTTCAACAATTATTCCAGAGCGAGAGGAAGTCACAGAAACGCGAAATTCAGCGGCTTGTGGCGATTGGACTGGTTTCAGCTTGATACGCACGCGTCCCAACTCTTTTACTGCAGCCTCCATATCGCCAAGCATCCCGGCTTCGTTGCTATAGGTGGAAAGCAAGCTCTCTACTGAGAACAGGAAACCTACTTGAGCAATCATTTCAAGGTATTCCAAGCTGACTATTTTCCGTGGATTCTTGGGAGCATCTCTATGCAGATGAACATACAGAGTTTGCTGAAAGCACGTCACCAGAGCACTCATGGACTGGCAAAAAGCAACTTCCAGACGCCGATCGATATGCCATTTCAGTTCATGGTATTTTCTCTCAAGAGCTTCTAATGTAAGATCGGAGCTGGAGTTTTCTGCTTCTTTTACCAGTCTCACGCGAAGACGCTCCAATTCTTCGCGCATTTGTCGAACGCCACCATGCTTAAATCCGTAAACATGGGCAGCAAAAGCACCAACGGTTGTTGTTCCATACATATGGAAATGGCGAAAAGGCTGAGAGGCAGCAGAGGCAGAGATGGCTCTGCCCTCGAGTCCTGTTGTCAATGGGTATGGAGCATTGTCGATTGGATTCACTGGTTCAGCTACAGAAGGCTGTTCGTTTTTTTCATCATTCGTCGTGAAGCTATTGAGTAAATCTTTTCCAGACATTCCAAGTGCAACCACCGTTTCTGCCAGCTTCCGTTGTTCCACAGGAACTGTGGGCTCACAACCAGCAACGCTCATATTCACGATATTTTCGGCTGAATCAAAGGAAATTACTCGTCTCCTCAGTGCTTCAACAGGTTCGAGCGGAGACTCGCTTTCTTTTCGTTCGCGAATGTAAGCATCGTCGTCTTCTATTTCTTCAATATCACTTTCATATTCTTCATTGCTGAAGTAATTGTCACCTTGAGCACCATGATCATCCAGATTACCAATGTCATGACCGCTGGGCTCATGCATGAGCCGGTGAGACGGTGACATAATGATCGTTCCGATAAATGTGTTCACCAGTCGTGCATATCGTTCACCCCGCGAGTAATCATTATCACTGACATCATTTTCAGATGTCGGAACCGCGTTACCGACAGTCATCAACTGTTGGTGCAAATTTAAGGCAAGGAAACTTAATGACTGATCTGCTTTCATAGTGCTTGGCTTGAACGTAAGTCCGCCATGTTGAGGATCTCCATACCGCACAATTGCATCTTCAACTCGTGATATGTATTTTTCCATCGTGGAAATAAGTTCCATACGCCATTTGCGCTTCATTCTTTCCATTGCATCATCTTGAATTTGAAAAATCATCTCTGACAGCATGCCTATACTGGAGTGCTTTCCCTTAGGTTTATAAACACGAGTCGACTCAGCAGAAAATATACCACTTTGATCCGTATTATAATCAATTGAACCACGTTCATCTTCGGATACAACAGACTTTTCACCAGATTCTTGCTCGAGAACAGGGTGAAGTGCAGACGGAGAAGATGGTAGTGCAGCTGGAATGGCAAGTCCACTTGAACTTGTACTCGAGAGTTGACTAGAGGGGGTTGATGTCGAACTCTCATTTTGCTCTTCACAATCATCTGATCCGATTTCTCGTTTCAATGCATCCAACTTTATAAGTAAATCCGACAAAACGAGCTGTAATAGCTGATATGGCATCTCCCAGGTGTATACGCTTTCAATCAATTCTTCTTCTACAAGCATTTTGCCTGAGCAATTCAGTGAAGAGGAACTACCATGAGCCAATTGGTTTAACCCCTTCGCTTGCTGGTCTACCAAAACTGCATTATGTTGTTGTTCTTCCGCCGAAAAATACATGAACGATCTAGTAATGCGTTCACGCCCACCAACTGCAACTCCATTGGTGCTTTTGACATCAGCTTCACATCGAACAACCAATTCTCCTGATGATTGGCTACGCGAGAGCGGTGAAAAAAGTTGATGCAGCACAGCTTGCCCGAATGGAAGTGCATTTGTTGTTGCAAACGAAGTTAGCGGAAAAAGTGCATCACCAACAAGCCACTGTGCATTGAGATCATCGAGAGCCTCAAAATTCCGTACAAAATATACTGATGCGCGCAGAAGATCTGTAGACTTCATTTCTACCGCCAACATCACATGGAAGCAAGGATCCGTTGACGTTGAGACTTCTGAGCGTCCGATATCTGCCACAATGTTGCCAGTATCAGCATCCACAATGTGCAGAACCACAAATGATGAAAGCGCGAATGAAGATTGGGTCGGTAGTCGCAAATGGAAGCACTGAAAGGAAAGCCACCCGTAACCACCAAGGTCTCGTTGTGCTTTACCCATGCTGGATTGGTTTTGTTCGTGCATCTTATCCTGAGCGGCAACGCGTCGAGATAATCGATTCGATCCATTCGGTACTGATTGAAGAGACACTGACGGAAAGCTGCTCGCTGCTTTACCATCGCCAGAAGTCTGATCAAGCTGAGATTCTTTTTGACGACGACGGGCCTGCTCGACTACTGTTTTTCCCAAGCCGAGAGATAGTGGGCTTGTACGGCGATTTTTTTTTCTCGACCCCCAATCAACAATATTTTCTTGACCATCAAAGATCTTCAAACTACTGGAGTCAGTAATTGGAGTAGTTGGCACAGTGCGAATCGTAATTTGTTGATTGGGTTGATCATCACAAAGCAAAGGTGTCGATTCAAGACTGTATCCACTTGCGAAACTGGGTCGACGTCGCGACGGAAAACGCAAATCTGGTTCGACTTCCCACATTAAAATCAAAAAGCACACACAAGGCAAAACTTCTGGCAGAGCGTATCCAACAGCAATGCACGTATTTACGTTCGAAAAGATTCCACACGTCTGATGAGATATCGATCGCCGGAAATACATGAACGTACGGAGAGAAAATATAATGGAGCAAATAATCATGACCCAATTCGTGAATAGCAATGCACGGCGCAACTTGACCGCCACTCGGTCATCCAGTCGTCGGTTGGTATGGTTCTCTGTGTTCGCTTTGAGAACGCGACCAACCCGCCTTCTTAATTTCCAGGTTGCATAAATGAGACCGATCGCGCTCGCCAAATTGCCCACTGCAATGAGAAGAACCGGGAAAATGCCCGTGACAACCCATTGCGCCGTTTGTCCGTACCACACATGGATGGCGGAGACTCCCAAGACAAGAATGTAGAACACGGTATTCGCGACCGTAAATGCATGCCATATTCGCTTGGATCGACTCGAAATCTTGGGGTTCGCGATATCGATCCAGAAGAGAACTTGGAAGAGCACGAGCGAGAAGAAAAGACATAGCGCAGCACGATGTAGGAGATCGCGCATCTCGGCCTGCGCAAGGAAAGACGCCGTGCGCGTGAGCGCAAAGGCCACCATGAGCTGCTGGAAAGTGTGACGCCGCTTGACTTCATAGGCCGAGTATCTGGTCGGCAGCGACATTGCTCGGCAAGCCGAGATCGCTGCGAGCGACAAGTACAACGATACACAGAGCAACTCGAGCGCATTACCGGGCTCGGGAAGGAACACGAGCGGCGACGAAGCTGCAGTCGAGGCGGTCGAGGGTGGTGGGGTCAGCCCCCGTGAGAGCGACGCGGGCAGATCCATGGAACGGTGAGAACTTACTACCGCCGTGCGCCACCCACCGGCGCTCTTCTAACATGCACCCGGGTGCGCGCACCAGAGACACTTTTTTCTTTTGTATGGAACAAGCAACGGGGCGCGTCGGAGTGATGGTCACCAACCACATGAACGAGGGATTCAACCCGCGCAACCGATTTGAGACAGAGCCTAGAATGAATGCGCTGTCACAAATATCGTCACTAACACAAGGTCTTCAACCTGTGAGATACGAACCGTGCATCTGGACCATCACTCCTTCGTACTTAGTGTGACTGGCGTGCGCGCAATGCGCGTGTCATGGTCACACAATCAGAAACGCGCATGGCGCCGCACGAGCTGCAGAGCGAGCGGCAGGACGCGCCCGATGCGCCCCGCAAGGCCTGCATCCCTCTGGGCGACAAGCGCGTGCCCACCGAAGTGCGCCCGCCCAGCGACCATGCGCACATGACGTACGCAGCGCTCATTGCCGACGACGTGGACATCAGCGAGCTGCGCACGCAGGTGTTGGCGCTGCCCGAAGAGCAATGGAGCGTGGACTACAACCGGAGCCACAATGTGTACCTACAACGGCCATTCCACGACAAGCTTGGCGTGAACAACATCGCGTGCATCTTCAGTGACACGCAGCTCACGCAAGTGTACGTGTTGCCGCAGTATGCGACCTTCCAGCGCCACCTGGAAGCGCTCTTTGCGCGCATGAACGTGCAACCAGAGCGGGTAAGATACGCACCATACCAATGTCATTTTATGAGAGTAATTGATTGATGTATGTGCTTTTCGAATGCATTAGGTTGTGCGCTGCCTTTTTGCTCGCATGCCGGGCGAGACTCTGATCCCAGCTCATCACGACAATGGGTAAGCTTTGTAGCCACATTCACATTGACACTATGGTATCCATTGATCAATACCGATATCGTGCTCTCTTGTAGCCCGTGGGTCAGCAAGACGCACCGTATCCACGTTCCTATCGTCACCTATTCAAACGTACGCCCTGGCCAAGTATAGCGAATGGCATCAGCAGGAGCTAACAGAGATCGTGTGACACGTAGGTTGAGTTCAAGAGTGGTCCTCAAACGGAAACCATGACGCGCTTTGCGTTTAATGAAGGAACAATCGTAGAGCTGAACAATGCTGCTAAGCACAGCGTCTACAATGGCTCCGAGGGCTACCGAATTCATCTCATTTTCGACTATGTGGATGACTTGCACATCGTTGAACAGCGAATGACGCTGCGCGCAGGTCAGATTTGCCGTCAAGTGCGTGGCCGTGTGGAGCTCGTCGATGCAGTTGACGAAAAGGCTGAAGCGGCAGACAAAAAGAAAGCGCAACAAATGATGGGCGCCATCGAACGCCACGTAGCTGAAGCTGTGAACACTGAAGCAGCGAAATCAGTCGTCCAAGCTGTTCGTCACTTTTTCATCGAGCAAATAAATGCTAAGGCTTTCGTGCGTACCGTCAAGCGTGTGCTCAAGGACCAAGAACCATCGTTTTTGAATTCTCTTTGGATCAAACTATATGAAATGTTTGCCCTCGTTGATGGCCTCGCGCGCGAAGAACTTGAGCGTGCAGTTAATTCGCCGGTGTTTGCCCCCAATTGGGCGATTATTGGTGTTCAGAAGTGTGGAACAACGTCTATGTATGAATATGTGAGCCAGCATCCATCTGCAATGAAGGGCGCACGCCGGGAGCCCCATTTCTTTGACTGGATGTGGAATACCGCCTTGAAGCACGAGTTGCCTGTCGAAGAACGTGCGATCTACGAGCGTGTACTCAAGGCGTATCCGGAGATGAAAGATGATGGTCCTGATAGCGCGCTCGAAGGAAACTCGTTGCAGGACATGAGGTAAGCAGCTTTCTGATGCTAAACGTTGGTAGGATGTGCGAGCTTAACCGTTTTGCAGAATTAAATATCTGTGCTCGTTGCAATGCGCAAACGTTGAGCAGCTCCGGTCGCCCATTCAGATCGGAGAGTCCACGCCTAGCTATCTTTTGTACGGCCAACCCATCGCTAAACGCATGAAAACGGTAGCGTATGAACTTATGAACACCGTGAACAAAAATGAAGGAACTAACTTTCCATTCCTTTGCAGCTGTACCCCGATATGAAGCTGATCGTAATGCTGCGCAATCCAGTGAAGCGCGCGTATTCGCACTACCAGATGACGGCTGATCCGAACGGCACTCCATTGCAGCTGAAAATGAGGCGCGCTGTACAAGGCAAGACGTTTGAGCAAGTTGTGGAAGAGGATTTGGCACGTCTGCAAGAAGCCCGCATCATGGAAAGCGATCGTTTGGACGGGGAGTTGGCCAATAAGTTCCAGACATACGCGGACGCGCTCCCTCAGGATCATGGCGCGCATTCGTACGTGGGCCGTGGACTGTACGCGATGCAGATCGCATTGTGGGTTCGTGTCTTCCCGCGTGACCAGTTGCTGGTTGTGGATCTGGATGACATGAAAACCTCAGAAGGCACGCAGCAGGAAGTGGATCGCGTCTTTGATTTCTTGGAGCTGGATCCACACAAAGTCCCGGATACGGAACGCAAGAATACACGAGCGTATGAAAAAATCGACCCCGTGATCGAGCAGCGTCTGCGGGATTTCTACGCACCCTACAATGAGCATCTCTTCGAACTTCTGGGTCGACGATTCAAGTGGTGAAAAGGTTAAAGGCAAGCTAGACACGCAGTGCAGACAAATGCCACTTGTATTCAACATAGATTCAATGATTTGATTGTGTCGGACGCGTATCTACGTGCGAACAAGTGATGGTGCTATCGTAGTATTAACACACCCACTCAATGATGACAGCATGGGCACATGCGAATACGGCCGTTCTTTCCTGGCAAGGAGCTCTCACGAAAATCGTACTCGTTGGCGGCTGGTGCGCCATCATACTCGTAAGTACGCTTTCCATTAATCCAAACGCTCTGCACGAGATTTGGTGCTACCAACGCAGCAGAATCCTTCAAGACGTCCTTGTGCAATACGACAAAGTCTGCCAAGAAGCCAGGAATCAATTGGCCCAGCCGAGTTTCCTCCGTAGCAGCGAACGCGCCATTGATGGTGTACAGGCGAAGTGCTTGCTCAAAACTCAACTGCTCCTCTTGCAAAAAGACACTAGCGGGGTCATTGGGTTTGTGGCGGAACATGGCGTCGAAGATCCCCTGAAACGGATTGCACGTCTCAATCGGAGCATCACTTCCACCAGCACAGGTCACGCCACGATCGATGAGCGTTTTCCAGCAGTAAGAACGTGGGAGCACAGACTCCTGTAAGCGCTTGCGTACAATCGCTGCATCCGTGATCACGAATGACGGCTGAATATTGGCGATCACGCCCTGCTTTTGCATCTGGTCGATAAGATCGTCCCCAAGGATCTGGCAGTGGGTAAGGATGGGTCTCTTCTCTGGAGGCACTTGCGCTTCACGGAGAGCCATCAACACTTGCGCAGCCGCGCGATCGCCTGATGGAAAATTGACTGCGATAAGAACAGCACTCCTTTATCAGACACCTGCTCTTCTTACCGATGGCATGAATTTCCAACCGATACCCTGCTTCGTTCACTTGGCGGACCTTTTTAATGAGCTCTTCGTCCGTTTCCATGAGGATTCCTCGGTTGTCTGTGTCCTTGTAGGGAGCACGAACTGCGGCTGTTTCCTGCGCGAGAGCAATATGATCAGGTCACGAACCAACGACACACTAGAGCTATTTAGATCCTACCGCTCCGAGGCTTCCGTCTGAAAAGAGTTTGACTCGATCGCACTTCATGAGTCCGTCGGTCGTTCCTGGCCGCGGCGTCGTCGGGTTATTCAATTCGTCGATGTTTGGCGTCATGTAGACGCGCAGAGGTAGCCCCGTAGACTGCTGGATTTGTGTGTACAGGCTCCAAGCGTCAGTGTCGTTGGTATGGATGGCTATCACCAGTCAAAGCAAGGTGGTGAGTGCTATGGGGTCACTTGAAGGAAGCATCAGACAAAAACAATCACCTGTGAGCCCCGAGCTCACGCATTTTTGCAGCGAGTTCTTCAAGTAGGCGAGGCGGATGGCGTCGTTAGTCTCGTTCGTGTGCTTGGTCACCAGCTCCACAGCCTAAGAAGACGTCATTAGCAGCTCATAGAGAGGGATGGTCTCAACCATACAAGCAACGTACAGCTTCTCGCAAGATGCCAGTCGCATGGCCTTCGGTGTCCACGTCGATGCTTCCGCGAGGAAACGCCTGCTTCGTGTGCTTGGCGATATCCGCGATCTCGAGTGCCTTGGTATTCACCACAGCGATATGCCAACAGGCGCGATGCAGCACAACAGGGCGGTCACGCACCACCGCGTCGATGTCCTGACGCGTGGGATACCTGGCGCCTGGCGACATGCGGTCCTGCTCCCAGCCAAAGCCCACGATCCACGCCTTGTTCGGATACTTGGCGTCGTACTGACGCAGTCTATCTTCAAAGTCTTTAAACGAATCGCAGCCAGTGAGGTCGAGGAACTCGGCGCTCTCGCCCATGAAGTACGCATGCAGATGCGCGTCATGCAGCCCCGGCAGCACGAGTCGGCCTTCCAGATCCACGGTCTCGACCACGCCCGGCAGAGAGGGAGGGGGGTCCACTCCCACGGCGTGGATCATGCCGCTGGTGTCGTCCACCGCCATCCAGTGCGCAGGCGCAGGCGCAGCGCCGCCCCACTGCCAGATCCGGCCATTCACCAGCAGCTTCATCTTGGGCCAAATGCGAATCAGATCTCTCATCCAGCAACCTTGAGCCACCCGCATTTGACAACACTGGTAGTCACTAAAGCGAGGGCAAGCGAGTTGCGACCTGATGCCGCCCAAGAGGCGATGCCTGGTGCTGGCGGATGGCACGACGCTCGCGTGCTTCCAGCGGGGCGAGCACGACGCGCCGACGCTGGTGCTGGAGCCCAACGGCCGCGCGTACTCGTTCATCGCTTCCAACGGCAGCCTCACGCGGCATCTCACGGCCACGAGCAGCTCCACGCACCGCGCCATGGTGCGCGAGGCCATGCGCGCTCGCAATCAGTTCGCGTTTAGCACTGCAACGGCTGCTGATGGGAGCGGAGGCATGGAGCCGTACGTGCACGGCTCTCTGTTGGACAAGAGAGCGCTGAAAGAGAGCATAAGCGCCAAGAGACCGAGACAGCAGCTCCAGACGAGATGGCCCAGCGGCAGTCTGCAAGTGCCCACGCTCTATGACGAGCGCTCCGGCGCGTTCCTCATGCACTCACTCGACGGCCGCGCGTCCATGCGGCTGCGTGGCCACGGACGTCTCGTGGACGTCGAGTACACGATCCAGGTCAACATGTCCAAGGAGACGATGACCACGACCCAGCCAGAGCCATCGAGCTACACGACCACGACGTTGCGCCAGACCTTCAGCAGCTCCTTCCCGCCTCCGGCCTTTGCCTTTCCCACGCGGCTGCTGCTGATGGTGAAGGACGCCATGCAAGCCGATGCCCAAGAGGTCACAGTGCTGCCGCAGAGCCACGAATCGGCTGTGAGCCATCTGCCAGTCAACGGCGCCTTCACAGCCCGGCCTGAGTTCACGGCGCTGGGAAACACTGATGAGCCAGGCGGCCTGACCATGACCGACGTGCTTCGCGTGGCGTCGCGTCCGTCCAGGGCACTCTACTCGCGTGTGGCCGTGGAGGTGCAGGAGGAGATCACGTATCATCTGTATCGCAGACGAGAGCCCAGCGATCCGCTGCTGACGATCCTCTGCGACCTGCACGACCAGAGCGGCCTCTTGGAGTGCCAGACCAGCGAAGGCAGCAGTATCTGCCGATCGTACGATGCCCGCGGCCGTCTGCAGCAGCAGTTCCCATTGTCCGTGCTCCCGCCGTCGTCCTTCGTCACACCGGAATCCAGCAGGTACGACGTGATCTCATGCCTCGGCTGACGGTCTCACTTAACGTTGGCTCTTGTGCTGCAGTGCCCCCAGCATCGCGTCCATCTGCAGCCATATCGAGTACGTCATCAGCTCCTTCATGGCAGCAGCAGCCTCTCCAGTGTCCCCCAATGAGCCGCTAGAGACCGAGTCTTCTTCGTGTGAGCTGGTCGAGCAGGCCGAGAACGAGATCGGCCGGTTCCGAGCGTTCGCTGATGGCCACGTGCGCGTGGCGTTTGCCGACCGCACGATCGCCCAGATCGCTGGCGACCGTACGCTATGCTCGTTCTTCTTCGCAGACGGATCCTCAGCGCGTGTGACGACGGACTCTGCGCCGGACACGCACCAGCGCTACATCCGCCGAGCGCTGGAGTTTGCCGATTGGGCGTTTGCGACGCCAGAGCAGCGATTCGCGCGGCATTTGCAACGCCAGCAGAGCGAGCGCATGGTGCAGCAGGAGCTGCATCGCATCAAGGTGCGCTGTGGGATGAACAGCCAGCAATTGCCCTCTGGTGATACAGCTCTGCCGGATCTCACAGCTATGCGCTCGTGGAACACGACTGCGCTGATGACGATGACGAGCCACGTCAATGGCCATGATGGCAACAGTCTCTCTCTGGCCAGCGTCCAGCAATTGCAGGAAGAGACGCGGCAGCACATTGCGCACGTCGAATCGCTGCTGTTGCAGGCGTCAAGCGATACACAGTGAAAGCACGAGAACGACAACAAACGAAGTCCTTGATTTCCTCTCTCCCTTCCTTCCTCTCTCTCTTCTCTGCTGCTGAATCCTTCGCTCTCTACTTTCTCTTTCGAAGTTCGGCCTCGGCCTCGGCCGTCGCCGGGGGCGGCACGGGGCCGGCCACCACGGGAGCGCCGCCCTGCATCTGTGCCTGCATCTGCGCCTCCGCGGCTTTTCGCTGAGCCGCCATCTGCTGCTCGGCAATGTGATTCATAAACTGCACGGCCTGCGGGAAGATCTTGTCCGGCCAGCCCTCGCCTGCAGCCAAGAGAGACAGCGTTAGTATATTCCCGAGCATGCATGGACTCCTAGCGAACGTACCAGGCTTGAGCTCCTCGGCCTCGCGACGCACATCGTTGATCTCTTCGTTGATCATCTCCTGCTCACAGCCACAGCGTCAGCGTCTGTCACGCAGCAATAGAGAGAGAGAGAGAGAGAAGCGCAACGCACCTCGGCCAGCTTGTAGCTGAGGAAGGATCCGTCCTTGAGGATGTCGTTCTTCTTGAGCTTCTGGATGCCCTGGCTCTCCGACTGGATCTTGCGGATGAGCGGGATGTCGGCCACGGCGCGGCGGAAGAGCATGTTGAATACCACGTCGGTCTTGCCGGCGTTCTCGACCTTGGCCTTGCGGTAGAGCTCCACCTCGTCCGGCAGCTGGAAGTCGAAGCCGTTGATCATGGCGTCGAGCGACTGGTCGATCTCGCTCGTCTTCTTGGGCATCATCACGCGCGCGGCCATGGCCAGCAGCGCCAGCGTGGCCAGCGTCACCAGGCCGGCCACGATCTGCAGCTCTGTCAGCGCCATCTTGCTCTCCCCAATAGCTCCTGGGCGATAATGGCCGCCGCTCGGCCTGCTACGTGTCACCCGACGTCTCCGTATTACAAGACCCCTCCTCTCGGATTTGTTTCTCGGAAAAAATGCGTGACCCACTCGAATACAAGCGCGGCTTTAGCTGTGCCAGCTGGCACGGTATCATACCGGTATGCTACACTGGATGTTTGTATTAGATGAATCATGATTGGGTAATCGCATGACAGAGATTTCGGCCCATCTCGGGGAAAGTATACACATGTGGTATACGTTTTTCAAAAACCCGGAGGTGTATACTCGCTCACCCGCCATTATCAGAGCTGAGGATGCCACCGTTGGGCCAGGCGCTGGTGCGCGCGAGAGAGCTGTGTCTGCTGGGGGACTACGAGCAGGGCATGAGCGAGTTCCAGAGCGTGATCAAGGACCTGAAGCGCCAGTTCGCGTTCTCCGCAGCACCGGAAGTGCGGCAGGTGAGCTGCAAGAGCCGATTGAGTGACGCGCATGATCAAACGCTAAGCACTTGTGCTTGTGCTCTGTAGCTGCTGGTGGATCTGCAGGCAGAGTACACGACGGTCGTGGACTACAACGCGATGCTGCAGACGCTGCGCATGGCCTCGCTCAACATGCAGAGCCAGCGGAGGAGCGTCCAGCAGCAACAGCAACGAAAGAGTGCTGTGGTTGTGACGCAGCAACAGCAGCCAGTGGCCAATGGACGCATGACGACAGCACAAACACAGCCGATCCAGCAGCGCACAAGCTCCAGGCGGCCGAGGACGTCCGAAGCGCTGCAGGTGCGCAGTGTGAGAGACCTGCAGATGCCGTCCTGGGCGGCCAAGGTCGGTCTGCACTCGGCCATCCCCGCCATCTCATCCGCCACGTACGTTCTCTACCATGATCACCATAGTGATGTCCATTTGCTCAATGGATTGGTGTCTGCAGCGCTCGAGTCGGCACCACACGCTCCAGTCGCACACGCAAGGCCGCTGTCGTATCCTCCTCCTCCTCAGGATCACTATCACGTCGCACCGCAATGGGCAAAGGTGCGTTAACATCCCATTGAAACCAGTCAAGAAAGGCCAGATACTCACATCTCCTGCTTCAGAGAACGCGAATCCGCAGCGAAGCGTCCACGCCAAGCGCTCTGCGCCCAGCAAGGGCCCTGGACGAGGCGCCAGCGAGGCTTCTTCCCGCCGTACGACCAAATCCAGACGTCGCGAGAGCAGTCAGAGCAACGCCGCGTCCTCCTCCAGCGACACCGCTGCGCCTCCCTACGCGTGCGATGCGGACTCGATGATCGCAGGCAGGATCAAGTACTCGGAGCTGGCTAAGGAGAACAACTGGGTCGACCAGGAGCTCATCGAGTCGATCGAGCGCGACATCGTGGACCATGGCGAGCGCGTCACGTTCGAGGACATCGCGGGACTGGACCACACCAAGCACCTGCTGCAGGAGACCGTGATGCTGCCGCAACTGGCGCCGCATCTCTTCAAGGTGAGTCCCGTCCTGCTCCCCTCGTGATTCCATTGGCCTCATGTGACTCGGCTGTGTGTTGCTATCAGGACGGCCTGCTCAAGCCCTGCAAGGGCATCCTGATGTTTGGTCCGCCAGGCACGGGCAAGACACTGTTGGCCAAGGTACGTTGAGTGCCCAAGCCTGTGATCGCTTCACGCTCACGATCTCTCCTGGTCCAGGCCGTGGCGCATGAGTGCGGTCATACGTTTTTCAACATCTCAGCGTCCACGTTGTCGTCCAAGTACCGTGGCGAGTCGGAGAAGATGGTGCGCATTCTCTTCGACATGGCGCGGTACTACGAGCCCTCGATCATCTTCATGGACGAGATCGACGCGGTCGCTTCTGCCAGAGGCGGCGCCAACGAGCACGAGGCCAGTCGACGGTAGAGAACGCACTCTCCTTCGCTGTCTTTGGCTGTGGTTTAACGTAGTCACTGCTTGTACTGACAGCGTCAAGACGGAGCTGCTGGTTCAGATCAACGGCGTGTCTTCGGGCGAGCACGAGAACGCGCAAGTGATGCTGCTGGCGGCCACGAACCTGCCGTGGGAGCTGGACGAAGCCATGCGACGGCGACTGACCAAGCGCGTGTACATCCCACTACCAGAGGAGTGCGCGCGTCGTGCGCTGTTCGACATGAACCTCAAGCGCGTGGACGTGTCGCCCGACGTGGACATTGAGGAGCTGGTCCAAGAGACCAAGGCAGGATGATTGCTTCATTGCTTGCTCTCGAGCTGTGGCTGATGGAGGTTCATGAATGATGCAGGGCTACAGCGGAGACGACATCACGAGCGTGTGCGAGACCGCCAAGCGCATGCCTGTCAAGCGCGTGTACACGCCAGACCTGCTGAATCAGCTGCGACTGCGGCAACAGGACGTGGACAATGGCGACGAACTGCGCGATCTCGAGAATGAGCGGCTCATAGTGACAAAGGTACGAAGCCACATGGCTACATTCACAGGCAGCCATCCGGCTGTGCTCAATTGTATCGTGCTCTGGCTTTGCAGGAGGACTTTGCCGAATCGCTCCGCAACGTGTCCAAGTCCGTCGGCCAGGAGCAGCTCCTGCGCTTCGAAGCGTGGGAGGCAGAGTTCGGGTCCAAGTAAATGAATGAGGAAACGACTACGCTGGTATTGTGCACGGCGTTCTCTCTGCCTGGGCAGTGGAGAATCTATTTACGCCTGCTTAATTATCAACAACACGGATCTACTTCCACTGGACCTTGTCCTTGATAGACTTGCGCGCGCCCTTGAGCACGAGGCCGCCCTTGGGGTAGCCCACGTAGAACAGGCCGAGGCACTTGTCCTTGGCGCCCAGGCCCAGGAACGCCTTCATGTCCTCCGAGAAGATGGGCGGGCCGGAGCTCCAGTAGGCGCCGACGCCGTGGGCCGTGGCCACGAGGTGCATGTTCTGCACGGCGCAGGCCACGGCGCAGACCTCCTCGATCTCGGGCAGGTTCTCGCTCTCCTGGCGCTTCATGCAGATGGCGATGACGTAGGACGACGCGGTCTTGCTCTCGATCTTCTTGTTGTACTTCTTCTGGATGAAGCGGTCTTCGGGGCACATCTTCTTGTACAGCCCGGCCTCGAGCTCGCCCAGCGCCTGGCGCGACTCAGGCGACGCGAACACGACGAAGCGCCAGGGCTCCGTGCGCGCGTGCGTGGGCGCCCAGTTGGCGGCCTCGAGCATCTTCTCCAGGATCTCCTTGGGCACGTGGCGCTTCTGGTCGTAGTCCTGCGGGAAGATCGAGCGGCGGCGCGAGATGAGCTCCTCGGCGATCCAGCGGTTGTCCTTGTCCTTGGGCTTGTCAGCGGCAGCGGGGGCGGGCGCCGCGGCGCTGCGCTGGGCCACGGCGTAGAGCGCGAGCGAGGCCACGGCGGCCACAGAGAGCACGGCGGTGGTCGAGGGGGAGTCCATTGGGAAGATTGGCAAGTGAGCAGCTCATCTGAGTCCTCCCCCCGAGAATGTGGACGCTGGTGGCTGGCGGGGGCGCTCTATTCGGGTGAGTCGCATGATAATCACAGCGCGGTGTTTTCGCTTCGGAACGGGCAGGTGGGAATTCAGCTGATTGGCTGAAATCATGCGACAGAGTGGATGGCTAGGGTTGTTCCGCCGGTGGAGAACGGTAGAACCTCTATTTGATTGGATGAAATAGTGAGGTATGGATTTTGATTGGCTGGATCCATGTGTTCAGGCCGGAATGTCGGTATTTTACCATCATTCGGACCGGCCCCGCACCAGAGAAGCGATCTCAAAGGAGCCGTCGGGTGGTCAGCGAAGAAGGGAGGGAGGATGAGAAGATACTGCGGCCTATGGCGCCACGCGAGCCGTCTCAGCGCCTCACAACGCTCGCCCCCGCACAGTTCGCTGCGAGTGGCCAGTGCGGCAGTGGCCAGCGTCCTGCTGCCGCCGCTTCTGGCCTCGCAGCACTCGCACCAGAGAAACTACAGCGGCCGACGCCTCGCGGCTTTGGCTGCAGCTCTGACCGCTGCCGGTGCCGGTGGTCTCGCCATCGCCGCGTGTGAAGAAGAAGCGCCTGCTGGCGAGCAGCTTCCACCGCCAGGCCTGCGCGACCCAGCGCTCCCCACGTTCTCGCTGGCGGAGGTGCAGGCGCACGTGAACCCTCGCACCACGGGCGTCTGGGTCGTCTACAGACACGGCGTGTACGACATCACCAAGTTCATCCTGTCGCATCCGGGCGGCACCAAGATCCTGTTGGCGGCGGGCAAGTCCATCGAGCCCTTCTGGCAGCTCTACGCCGCGCACAACCACAGCGACGTGCACAAGATCCTCGCTGGCCTGCGCATCGGCAATCTCGAGCCGAGCGCCGTGGAGCTGCTGGAGAAGGAGCGCAAGGAGCGGTACGGCGACGGCCCGTACAGCCAGGACCCGACGCGGCATCCAGCGCTGAAGGTGAACTCCAGCACGCCGTTCAACGCGGAGCCGCCGGCCGAGCTGCTCATGGAGTCGTTCATCACGCCCAACGACCTGTTCTTCGTGCGCAACCATCTGCCGGTGCCGGACGTCAAGACAGAGGTGTACACGCTCAAGATCTCAGGTCTGGGCCTGGGCAAGGGCAAGGAGATCGCGTTCACGCTGGACGAGCTCAAGGCCAAGTTCAAGCACCACACGATCGCCACCACCATCCAGTGCGCAGGCAACCGGCGCGCCGAGATGTCGGGCGTCAAGCAGGTGAACGGCCTGAGCTGGGACACCACGGCGCTGTCCACGGCCAACTGGACAGGCGTCAAGCTCTCGGACGTGCTCGAGAGCATCGGCATCAAGGACGAGGACTCGCGCCCGGTGCACGACTGCTGCATCGCCGAGAACATGGGCGTGTGCGACGACTGCAACTGCGTGATCGAGCACGTGCAGTTCGAGGGCATGGACAAGGACACTGAGGGCAACTGCTACGGCGCCAGCATCCCGTTCACGACCGCGATCGACCCACGCAAGGACGTGTTGCTGGCCTTCGAGATGAACGGCGAGCCGATCCCGCGCGACCACGGCTACCCGCTGCGCGTGATCGTGCCTGGAACTGTGGGCGCACGCAACGTCAAGTTCGTACACCGGATCATCTTGGCCGCGAGCGAGAGCCCGAGCTTCTGGCAGCAGAAGGACTACAAGGGCTTCCCGCCCAATGTGGACTACTCGCAGCCGGACTACGGCAAGTTCGCCGGTGAATCCATCCAGGAGCTGCCCGTGCAGTCGGCCATCACGGAGCCCAAGCTCGGCTCGATCCACGTTGTCGAGGACGCCAGCGACTCGTCCATCGTCACGGTCAAGGGCTACGCCTGGAGCGGCGGTGGCCGCAACATCATCCGCGTGGATATCTCGGTCGACGGCGGCAAGACTTGGCAGCCAGCCGAGCTGAACGAGTCCGGCAAGCGACAGAAGTACAACCATGCGTGGGCGTGGACCCCGTGGTCGCTCGATGTCGAGGTGCCGCCCGGCGTGAAGCAGCTGGATATCACGTGCAAGGCCGTGGATTCCTCCTACAACGTGCAGCCGGACACAATCGCGCCCATTTGGAACATGCGCGGCGTGCTCAACAACGCCTGGCACCGCGTGCGGGTGGATGTGGTGGAGGAGAAGCCAGAGGAGGAGGAGGAGGAGGAGGAAGAAGAAGACGAGTAAAAGAGAAATGCTCAATCACTAGAAATACTGCAGTCTGGGCACTAACGTCGTGTCTTTGGCCAGTCAAAGTCTATTTCTCATTTAGCTAGTTCGGTTGAGTCACATGATGGCGCACACTTCTGAAGCCACGTGATGCAGCTGCTTCTTGGCGTACAGATAGTATTTAGGCCGCTCAGCTAACAGAGCGGCCTTGTCTCGCTCCAGCTGCGCAATGGTCTCACGCAGCGCGAGTCGCTCTTCATCTCCCAGCCGCGCCATGCGTTCCAGCTCAGTGTTGATCGCCACCAGCTCCTCGACCTCGGCTCGGTGGCGCTTGACGGTGCCGCAGATCCAGAGTACAAGCTTGGTGTTGCTCCGCAGCGACTCGGGGATGTCGGTGAGCTCCGGGTTGTCGATGCAGTCCACTGTTTCCAGCTCCGGGCAGTCGCAGAGCGTGTGCGGCAGCATCGAGAGCTTGTTGTGGCGCACGTTCAGTGTCTTGAGGTGTTGCAGTCGGCCGAGCTCCAGCGGTAGCGCAGTGAGCTCATTGAAGCTCACGTCGATCTCCTCCAACCGCTCGCAGTACTGCAATGAGCTGGGAAGCTCCGTGAGCCGGTTGTGATGCAGACTCAGGATCCGCAGCTGCACACAGCGCGAGATCTGGTCCGGAATTTCTCCCAGACGGTTCTGGTTGAGTCGCAGTTCTCGCAACAGCAGCAGATTGCCGACCTCGGGGGGCAGCACCACGAGCTGGTTGCGCGCCACGTTGAGCACGAGCAGCGAGTGCGCGAAGCTCCAGACGACCTCGTCCAGCGTGACCCAGTGCTTGTCCTGCAGATCCAGCACGCCATTGGCGTCCGGCACCAGCTGCTCGTCAAACAGCTCCTCCATTCTCCGCCGAGATTGGAAATAGCAATGTGTACCCATTTTGACGGTCCTTCGTACCGTGGATGTTGACTGAAGTACGAAAACCTCTCTTATAGAGCTGACTCACGGTACATTCAGCTGATTATAGGTGACAGTCTCATGATGGAGTGCGAACACGCAGGGCGACGCGACGCCGCACTTGGCGCGCAGTTCTATGAGGTTCTCAATCCAGCACCGCCACCGTGAGGCATCTTCAGAACGGGTCACGAGGGTGGCATTCTGTGCGTATGCGAATAAGAACGACTGCAGTACTGAAGCAGCAAGCAGCGAAATGGACCCCGGACATGATGCATGCTCGCTATGTAGATATTAATCGCACATTCGCAATGCAGGGCAATCCATTCGAGCAGTACAGAGTTCGCCTTCGCTCTGTGCGGCCTCCCTCAGTCACCAGACTATAGTATTCACGACCAGCGAAATCGCGTGTAGCACCACACATCAGACTCCGCCCAAATGCGCTCAGAGCACAAGGTGCAGGTGGTGATGGCATCAAACACCGCTCTTGGACGCTGCAAATCACGTGAGAGCAAACGGCGCAGCAGCATACAGAGCGCGCACCAGCGGCACGTGCGACACGAGCGCGGCCGCCACGTGAACTTCACGCGGCAAGACAGACACACCGAGAGCCTCCAATGCTGTCTTTCATCCGCTTGTCGCGCTGCCACCAATCCACTTCCCGAGTCTCTCGACCGCTTCTGTCCAACGGAGCAAAAGCGGCCCGCAACCCAAATCGAGTTCGAAAAAAAACACGCGAGAGCCTTTGGAAAATAGAACGGCGCGACAATTGCATCCGCTTACCATCTGTTGCAGTCCGCGGTTCGAATTCCGCCATCAAGTTGATGGCGGATTGCGCCGATCCGCTTCCTTGATGGGCTGTCTTTCTTTCCCTGTCGAGGTCCCACTTCCCTGCGGTGCGTGTCACGGATCCACACGTGTCACTGGGCCGTCGGGCTCTCTTATGCGCGTCCAGATGGCGGCTCAATCGTTCCTTTCTGGTTTTTCGAACGCCGCGAGGCCGGTCTGCGTCCGCGGCCCTGGGTGTTCCAAGTGGCTGTGGGACGCCCCGTTCATATCG
The DNA here is from genome assembly GCA_023337935.1 of Elongisporangium anandrum. NCBI lineage: Eukaryota > Oomycota > Peronosporomycetes > Pythiales > Pythiaceae > Elongisporangium > Elongisporangium anandrum. Next base: position 3,101 of record JAADXR010000205.1, on the reverse strand, counting down.
CAAGCGGCCGGCCCACCATACAAACCCCCATATTGAGCGGGTCTGCGACACACTCAATAGTGGAATCTCCGCGATCTTTCCGGTCACGAAGTTGGGTGACCTGCGTGGGACATGAGCGGGCGCGTCACCCTCGCAGCTTCAAGAACGTGACAGGCTCCGTGCATAAATGATGAGCGCGTGTTCGAAATATTCGATTCTCAAGGTTCAGGATATGATGAATCTGCCGAGCGCAGGGTATAAAATTTGAGTCTCCAGATTCCATTTTTATCCACTCTTGCAAAATGAATATGCAGTCTTGCGAACTGAATATTTAACAACTTTAAAAAGTTGTTATGTTGACCAGGTCACGTAGCGAGCAGTAAGCCAAGTGGTTTATGCCGAAAGGTCATGATCTCGAGCAGAAACCTCAGCGTTTACTACACTCTAGTGCTCCCATGGACCCGAGTGGATGGCTGTTGCTAGCAACGCGTACATCTCCATTCACCATTGTGCAATTTGCCATCTAGCTCTCCAATCCAACCTCCAGCCATGAACTTCCGCGCTCTTTTCACTGTGGCCGCCGTTGCCTTCGCCAGCTTTGCTGCTGCCGATGATGCCTGCTCAGGCACGGAGACCACCAAGGCCTACACCACGCTGGCCGGCCTGCTCGCCAACTCGAACCTGGACGGATGCTCCAAAGACTCGGGCTACAACCTGCTGTACGCCACGGCACTCCCCACCGATGCCCAGTACGTCAAGATGTGCGCTGCGACCACGTGCAAGGACCTCTTGTCGGCGATCTTGACTCTTAACCCTCCGGATTGTGTGCTCTCGATCCCCACGAGCGGCCTTGAAATGAACATTTACTCCATGGCCACCGGATTCTCCAGCAAGTGCGCCTCGGTTTCGTCCTCGACCACCACGACTCCTGCTGCTACGACGGCCACTCCTGCTGCTACGACGGCCACCCCATCGACCACCACGGCCACCCCAACAACTACTACGGCCACCCCGTCGACCATTACGGCCACCCCGTCGACTGCTACGTCGTGCTAATCAAGGTTTCTGTCATTGCTGCTTTACGAAGACAGCCAACCGTCCAGAGTGGGCTGTACTGCGTTTGATCTAAGCCAGAGTTTTGTTGACTCGGAATATGCTCGATAACCCGAATAATTCTGACTTTGATCCATAAGATTGACTTCACGAGGTATGAAGAATGACATCGATTTAAAATTTGGGCCGACCGAGATGGCCTTGCGAACTGAATATGCTAACTTTAAGGTTTTGCGAATTGAATATGCCAGCTTAGCAAGGGAATTGAGCGCCATGTTGCTCAGTCAGCGTGGCATAAGCTCCAATGTTTATTATGCTGTGATCTTCAAGAGTTCCGAAGCAATAGCGAAGAGAAATCAGCTAGGTTTACGCCAGACCATGCTCAGCTCCTGTCTCCATTGCTGCTCTCATGCATTCTGTGCTTGAGGCTCATTGTACAATTCGCCACCAACACTCCAACCCGACATTTAGCCATGAACTTCTGTGCTCTTATCGCCATCGCCGCCGCTGCCATCGCTGGTGTCTCTGCCGACTCGACTGATGCCTGCTCGAGCATGCAGACCACTGCCGCCTACACCACGCTGGCCGGTCTTCTGTCCAACCCGGACATGAACTCGTGCGCCACCGCGTCGGGCTACAACATGCTCTACGCCACAGCTCTGCCCTCGGACTCCCAGTACACCCTCATGTGCGCCTCCAGCGTGTGCCAAGACTTCTTGGCGGCTGTCTTGGCTCTCAACCCCCCGGATTGCGTTCTGACCATCCCCACAAGCGGTCTGGACATGAACATTTACTCCATGGCCAGCGGCTTCGATTCCAGGTGCGCCTCGCTTTCGTCCTCGACCTCCAGCACCACTTCGTCGTCCACTGGCTCGGCTTCGTCGTCCACTACGACGACGCCCACGACGACGACTGCTACGCCAACGACTACCACGGCTACCCCCGCTACCACGACGGTTGCGCCTTCAACCTCGTCGGCCTCGTCGGCGGCCACGTCGTGCTAAGCAAGACTGCTTCAGATTCCATGTTCGTCGGGATCTGTCAACCCTGCAATGATCCAAGCGATAACAGCGCTATCTTCAGTTTGCATGACTTTGGAAAATTATTTTCTACCTTTATAACCCGATTAATAGCGGCCTTTGATCGTTTTCATGTTGACTCTTTGTATGAAAAGAAAAAGGTTAGTGATTATTTAAGTTCATTTGCAATGCATTTTGGAGGTATCGATTATGGGTTTCCTCCACAATGATAAATCACACATGAACGAGTCGACTTGATCGCATCACCTTACTTCATGCATGCCATCTCTCTCTAGAGCATGCATGTATATACTCGCACAACGAATGCATGAATAAGGCAATGCAGCACCGCTATTCATGTTAGTGACCCAGATCTTCCCCAAAAAGCGAAATTCCTTGAGGTATGTCCATGGTGGGACCAAGCTTGTCACTTACCCTGCAAACATAATATACAGAACGAGCCGCAAGATCCTGCCGAAAAATAGTCGAATGTCAAGCAAATGGGTTCTCGAAAATTCCTGCAATCCAATCTGGTCAAAATTGTCGGCCTGATCTATCAGCGGAATGCTTCGGTATAAGAGCTCCATCTCCCTGAGCCGGTATTGTATCATATTCGCGAGGGAGAGCAGCCACAAAAGTTGGCTCCACATCCCCCTGCAAGATCCTGCAGAAACGAGTCGCGGGGTTCTAAATCCCTGCATACAAACTGCAGTATGAACCTGCTTACGACAATTGGGACACGTGCAAAGTTTCTGTTCCTCGTTGCATGACCCGTGCCAAACATATCCTTCACGTCGACCGATGTGCCGAGCATATCCTTGCCATGCTGCTTCTCCTCCTTGCGACGTGATGCGGCCTGTCTCGACTGGACTGCGTTGCCCAGCGACCGATCTTCTCATTCTGCAATTCACTCAGCACTACCAACTCCAGCTACCATGAACGCCCTCGCCATCATCGCCCTCGCCTCGGTCGCTGTCGCCAGCTCCATGAACGTCGCCTCGGCCACCACCTACTCCACCACGGCCTGCACCACCTCGCAGACCACGTCGG
>JAADXR010000204.1:0-48963 GCA_023337935.1 Elongisporangium anandrum | reverse complement strand
CTAACAAATGTGGCCTTGTGTTGTAGCTTTGAACGCACTTGGAGCGGTTTGTTCCACGGCGTCACCGATGTTTCTGCCATATGAGCTGGCGGTGCAAATTTCTGCTGCCAACGTAAGATATTCGCTCTAACTGTGACAATGTATGGCTCGCAATGCTGACGCGTCTGTGTGTGACACCATAGGCCACGCACATCATCACGAACAAGGACCTGGAGGATGTGGCGATAGAAGCGGCTCTGGAAAACGAAATCGACCCCAAACACGTATACACCATGGGCAAATCCTCAAAGGGACTCACGAGTGTCAAGTAAGTTGCCTTAATCGTCGCTGGTTCCATGCATCAACATACTGATATTTCGTGCTCCAGTGAATTGGTTCAGCAAGACAATGGGCCGTTTGTCTACGAGAAGATCGACCCTGAACTGATGGCACTGCTGCCGTTTTCGAGTGGAACAACGGGCGTTCCAAAGGGAGTGGCCTTGAGCTCAAGAAACATGATTGCCAATGCGCTTCAAGTCGACCATGTCGAGAAACTCGGAGATCACTCTCTCGGTTTGCTGCCGTTTTTCCATATCTACGGTTTGATGATGATGCATCTGTCGCTGTATCAATGCACTGCGAAGGTGCTCATGCCTCGATTCGATCCGGAAGTGTTTTTGACTGCGCTTGAAACTTACAAGGTAAGCTACAATTGCATTGTGATTTTCATGCTCATTACTGACAACATATTATGTTATCGTTAGATCCGCGCAGGTCACATCGCCCCACCTGTGGCCCTTTTCCTGGCGCATCATCCGATGGTCGACAAGTACGATATCTCGGCTACCGAGTTTCTTGTTTCTGGCGGCGCTCCCATGGGCAAGGAAGTCGAGGCGCTGGTCAAGAATCGCTTGAATGTAACTGTGAAGCAAGCGTACGGTATGACAGAAGCCTCTCCTGTAGTGAATTACAGCGAAGATGACTTCCGAAAGCCAGGCACTGTCGGCCGTTTGGTCGCAAACACTGAACTCCGTGTCCGATGTACTGCGACTGGTGTTGATCTTCCTGTTGGTGAGAGAGGCGAGTTGTTGTACCGTGGTCCTCAGGTCATGATTGGCTACTCCAACAACGAAGAGGCCAACAAAAGCGTGTTTACGGAAGATGGATTCCTCTGCACTGGCGACATCGGGTACATTGATGAAGACGGGTGTGTTTTCGTGGTCGACCGAGTAAAGGAACTTATCAAGTACAAGGGCCACCAAGTCGCTCCCGCCGAGCTGGAAGACGTTCTGAACAACCACCCGGATATTTTGGACTCATGTTGCGTGCGCGGAGCTGACACTTTTGGTGAAGAACTTCCCAAGGCATTTGTCGTGCTGAAGGATAAGACCAACCCGAACAAGATCACTGAAGAAGATGTGATGAACTTCGTTGCTGAACGCGTCGCCCCCTTCAAGAAGGTGCGTCAAGTCGAATTCATCGACGCCATCCCCAAGAACGCTTCGGGCAAGCTTCTTCGCCGCCAGTTGCAAGAGCGTGAGAATCAACTTCACGACTGATTTTCAACGCAGAGCATCTGCCGCAATTGACAGCGCGTCGTTGCGAAAGGTAAACACCAATATCTGTCATATAAGGCCTTATCGTTAGTCGAGTTGCTTTAATTGTCCAAAATGAAACGACTTGCAGTGAAATGAAATGAAATGGTATGGTGTTCTTCACTTCATGGATACAACAGCACGAAATCAGCAGGAGCTCCGTTGCAAGAGAAAAAGACAGAGGTATATTTTGCTCTACATGCGACGATGTATTACGCTCAGACTTCCAAAAAACAACTGTCGGGAGGGTGGGCAGTGCTCCTGCTGATATATGACGGTCAAACTAATTAATACGTGGACGATGGCGACATGTGCATCGTGGGGGACCCGCCCGACGCGAGTTGCTGCTGCGTGTGGTAAGACTTGAGTAAGAGCTTGCGCATCCGCTCCTGCGCCTCGTAGTAGGCCGCGTTGTAGTCGCCATACCGACTGGCAGGAGGCGCTGCTGGCGTAGCCGTGTACATCGGTGAGCCAACGTCCGTAGGAACATCATCCATGACCTCGAAGACACGGTCCACGATCGCTGTGGGAGGAGACACAGTGCTCTCAGCTCGCACGGCAGAAGCCATGGGCTGGTTGAATGACGTCGCATTCGGGACCGGGTGAACAACACTGGCTGTCGCAACGTTCCGCTCCATTGTCGTGACCGCCAGCGTCGCCAAACGCTCCATCGTGAATGCGCAGCTGGCTCCGAGCGTATCTCGCTTGGTCAAGTCAGCGACACAAACGTAGCCCAGCTTCTTGCCAGTTCGCGAGTAAATAGGGCAGCCAGCGAAGAATCGGATCGCAGGCGCACCACGCTTGGAGAAGAGTTGTTGCACTTGCTTGTCCACATTCGCGTCCAGCACAATCGCAGGCGTCGATCCCATCACTTGCTCGATGAACAGCGTCAATTCGCCGTCAAGAGTTGGGTTTCCATCCAAACCGGCAGCCGAGCGAACTGACTCACCATGCGGATTCAGGATCGACACAGACGCGATCGGGCAGTTCAGCGTTTGGCACGCTAGCTCACATAGCAGATCGAACATGTTGCTGTTGCTCGTAGTCGTGCCGTTCTGCTTGGTCTGCTGCTCCAAAGCGCTCAACTGCTGCTTCAGCAGACGACCATCCATGAAGTCATCGTAGTCTCCCGCATGTGCGACCGGGTGCACAGCTGCAGCGACGCTTGTGCTGTGCTGACGGTTCATGTGGTCGCCACGAGCATCGAACGAATCGTGGTCCATATCGTTGTTGTTGGACGACGATGAGAAGCTGGAGCAGCTGTGGGTACGCGTATCCACGCCCATGCCCATGGCCTGAAGCACCGCCGAGTTTTCTATGTTGGTGCTACCGAACTCGCTCATGTCATGCTTCGACTCAGCGTACGACGTGCGAGAGTACGATGACGAAGTGGCATGGAGATTGCTCAGACTGCGTGCTCGCACCAGGTGATCAAACACGTTGGTCTTGTCCAGTCGCTTGAGCGGAGTCGACTTGGCACGAATGCAGCACACCTTGCACAGACGCAACTTGGACGTACCAATCACAGGCAGATCGATGGTCTCGACAGTCGAGCAATCCGAGCAGATCACTTCGCCACACTTGCGGCAATGGTGCTTGCGACGCAGCGCGTAGAAATGACGCATGCACAGATGACAGTTCGTGCGCTCCTTGTCCTTGATCCAGGTCGAGCGATGCAGGTACAGTTGGCTGCTCATGCGCAGATCCTCCACAATTCCCTGCAGTCGCTGCAGACACGACAGGATGATCGCACTCGCCGCCTGCGCGTACTTAGACGGGAAGGATCCGCAGATGATCACCTCAGTCTCTTCCTCCGAGAGCTTGCGCCAGAACACACCCAGCTTGGTCAGCTCCGTGCGCACGATGCCATGGGTTTCTTTGAGCTCCATGCAGCCGACTTGGTCTCCGAGGGCCGAGGTGAAGCACCAGAGATGCACGCGCTCCTTCTTCTCCGTGTGAGGGATGTACGCGAGCGACAGGTAGTCCACGAGGCAGATATCGCACTTGCCAGTCATGCTCGAGTCGAAGGCAGCCCACTTGATGGTCAGCAGCTCTTCGGCCTGCTCTCCGACGGCCATGTCGTCTTCTTCATGGTTGCCGGCCTCGTCCTGGTTGCTGCTGGCTCCGCTGCTTCCAGCTCCTTCCACAGAGCTGCTGTTGGAGCTGCACCGCTGGTAGGCCAGCACGGGAGCGCTGTCTTCGGTCGACACGCCGTCGTTGTGCACCCAGTAGTTGCTTCGACGCGACTCGCTCTGGTTGTCCAGGTCTCCGGTGTCGTCTTCATCGATACTGGGCTGCTGCTGGCTCTCGGAGCGCATGGAGCGCTGCTGCTCTTGCTCGTGCTTGCGCTGCGCGCGCTTCTTCTGGCGCGGGGTCTCGACCGTGTGCAGGATCATGGTGTCCATATAGTACTTGGCGAAGCACTTGCGCGCGAACTCGCGCCAGCTCTCCGTGCTGGTGTTGGCGATCACTTGGTTCACCTCGTGCTCCTGGCAGCGCAGCACCGTGGCGGCGCGCACGAGCCGGTAGGACGCCGTCATGTTGGACGTATCCTTGCGGATCTGTGTGCCGTCTTTCTCAGGTGGCACGTAGCGCCACTGGTCGTTGAAGGACTGGTTGAGGCAGGCCGTGGCGTTGGCCTTGGCCTGCGCGTACAGCAGGTCGTTCTTGTGCGCCGTGAGCGGCATGCTGCGGAAGAAGTTGGTGCGCAGCGGGAAGGCGCTCGCGTAGCCGGGCATGGTGGACGACATGACTGTGGCTGGGGCTTGTGTCGTGGGGAGCCCGCGACTGCGAAAGTGGGAGCAGCCGTCTCACGCGCGGGCCGCAGCAGGAAGCCGGCCGGAAGACGGATGGAGCACTAACGCTTCTGCGCTTTTTCACTCGAGCCCCGGGAATGCGCGCGCGCCAAAAATACAGAAATCCGGAAAAGAAGGAAAAACGAAGGACAGAAGGAAACGGTGGGCACTTCAACGTGCATACAAACTCCAAGTGAAACCCCCAGCCGAGAGTCCAAAAGGAGGGTTTTCCACCGACTCGATGAAACGACGCCGTTTTCTTTCTGGCACTTTGGATATGTGGAGTGTGGGACGCTTGGGTTCGTCGTTGGAGAAACCAGCAGAGGGCTGGTTGATGACATTTTTCCACCTTTCCGAAATGTGGGTATGTGGGCAGGATAAAAGCCCAGAAGCTTCGCTGGAGAATGATTCTCTATGCGCTGAAGCGGTCGTGGCACTGGACAGTGGAAGGAATATCCAAAGCAGCCTCGTGAATTCGTGTTGTCGTTCGACTCACAAGGGAGAAGGCAAAATTAAAAGCCGACAGACGGAAGGACGTTGCTTGCGCTGAACCACCAGCGTGTTCTTGGAAAACGCATGCGCGATTGGCCTTTGGCTTGTTGGCGAGTCAGTCTGTCTCGCTGAGTGCTGTCACGATTGACAAGCGAGAACCCCCACCCGCATCCATAAAGCCGCCGGGAAAAACTGAATTCCATAGCCACAAATATGATAACGAGTCATTCTCACTACTTATAACGTTCTCCCCTCTCTCTCTCTTTGTATGAGCACGCAATTGATTCGATCGACTACAGCAAGGGTAGGAAACAGATACAAAGATACAATGGAAAGAATCGAGACCCAGATAGCATCCATCCATCCATCCTCTTATGGTCAGGACGCCGACGCTTTTTTATCAGCACCGCACACAAACTAATCGCGACACAGTTATAAGTGAATGTGGCTCATGCCTTTGTTCCTACGCCTCTTCACTGTATATAGAGTCGGTGATCGATGGCCGAAAAACGAATAACAGAAACAAAACTAAGAAAAAAAGCGACAACAAAGCTTCTACTGGCACGAAGTGACCTACTTTGGATTATGGCGTTGAAAGTCTGTCACCATTGTCCATCCGCAAAATGAATAGAAAGCTGACTAAGAACAACAGAGAAATCAACCGCATCTCGCTATGTAGGCAGGTGAGATCCTGTTGTCATATCGCACCGAATACATGAGAATGAACGGCGATGTGGGGAAAGCTATTTGCGGATCGTCAGAGATCTTGCGTCCAGTACTTATAGAATGCAGCGATGAGCCACAACAAACACATACGAGCGCCTATGTTGTTTCGTATTTCTGCTCTTGACTGACTCGAAAGTTACCCAAGAAAGAGGGAGTGAATCTTTATTTTCGCAGGGCGCTTTCTTTTGTCAGCTTGCCCAAGCGCATGACATAGATACAACTCATCCACAAACTATGAAGCGTCATACTTCACCCATATCTTCGTTAAGATGTTTGGAGATCTGATCTTTTGCGCTCATTTTGTCGTCATAATCCCGCGACGACAGGACAGGGACGGGGAGAGCTTTCGTACCCATCTAATAAACCTGCCACGTAAGCCGTCATGGAACGGATATCAAATCATGTGTGTGCGCGCAGCATTCCATTCCACATTCTCCGCTTTCCAAGCTGTGCAACGTGAAAGTGGGCTGCCCCACATTAGCATCCTGGAGTTGTCCGCCCGTAATCATATGGACAGCAATACTCCACTCTTCTTCCCCCTCAGCACAAAGAAAGCAAAATACATCCGGTTTTCATATCACACATCTTTTTCATCTGCATTTCATCCAATCGTATGCGTCCTGATCACATAGCCAGGCCACCATTGGTTCCGGTTCTCTGAAATGTCATCTTTTCAGCCAATGAGGTCAGCGAACCGTATGTCTCATGCATCATTAGGAAGCAGTTTCAGGCAGCTCATTCAGCCACCACCAGCTCCCTTGACATGCCGAGCGGAAGCCCCCGCCGACCCGTGCGCGTAGGCAGCGTGGACGTGCGATGGCTCTTCAACAACTATTACACGGGCGCACTGGTGCTGGACGCGCGGCCCAGCGACGCCTTCGCGCAGGACGCGCTCGTGGGCGCGCTCTCGATCCCGCCCAAGCCCGAGTGCACGAGCTTCGCGCAGCTGGTGCCGGCAGCGCCGACAGGCAGCGACTCGGAGGACAGCACCAGCGACACCACGGCCACAGTAGCGCACAGCCTCTCGACTTCGCGCCGCACGCTGCGCGACATCGTGATCTACGGCGACGCCGAGCAGGTGCGCGACCCCGAGTCGTGGCTCTTCCGTCTGCAGCAGCTGCTGGTGGAGGACGCGCTCGTGGCGAGCGTCAAGACGCTGGCCGACGGCTTTGCCAGCTTCAAGTACCGCTACCCGTTCTACACGACGCTGGGCGTGCGCGGGCTCGCGGCCTGTGACGAGGGCCAGAACCACCGCGTGAGCTACCCGAACGAGATCCTGCCGGACTTCCTGTACCTGGGCAACATGTGGCAGGCCCAGTCGCGGCAGGTGATCGTGAACCTCGGCATCACGCACATCGTGAACGCCAGCCAGGACGTCGGCAACGTGTTCGAGAAGGACGGCGTGCTGTACCACGACGTGAAGCTGCGGGACGACCCCGAGTCCGACATCATCCGGTTCTTCGACTCGACCTTCCGCTTCATCGACCACGCGCGGCATACGCACACGACCGGCCACAGCAACGACGGCCGCACGAAGCCCTGCCGAGTGCTCGTGCACTGCACGCAGGGCATCTCGCGCTCCGCCACTCTCGTGGTCATGTACCTCATGCGCGCGCGCCGGTGGTCGCTCGTGCAGGCGTTCAACTACGCCCACGAGGCGCGGGGCGTGATCCTGCCCAATGAAGGCTTCCTGCGCCAGCTCATGTTCGAGGAGCGACGGCTGTACTACAACCACCGCAGCATCGAAGAGAGCGAGCTGGACCAGCTGCTGCGTGGCCAGCTAGCAGATAGACCGATCGGGTACATGGGCGCGCCCAGCGAGTACCCGCAGAAATGCAGCATCATGTGATCTAATAGCTCCTTCTTCTTATCTATTCCATCGACAACATCACTCGCTCCTGAGACTTAACCATCCATCCTTAATAGAATAGAGACCTCCATCGTCATCTTGTATTGGTACTCTGCCTTGTTCTAGACCAAGGAGGTCGAGGCCGAGATCTCCGTCACACGGTCCAGCTCATGGAACTGGCGGCCATGAAGAGCTCCTTCCAGAACGAGATCTGTCAACGGAAGCGCAAGCACGCTACCAGCGGTATTTCCTATTGCGAGACCCACATCCGTCGATGCAGAGGCCGGAGCACCGGGAAGGATCGTGGCCAAGCCAACAGCGAAACTGTGCAGCAATTTGAAGCGACCGTCGGTCAGCTTCCATGCACTCTCGAATGGCGTCCGAGCATCGCACGAGACCAGAGCTTCTTTCAGCGGCTTCTCGCGAGCGAAGGCCTGACGAAGCGCCTGGTGCTCTTGGTCGATGCCGTCCACTTGCTCTTCGCTAAAGAACGAGCGCAGCTGGAAGTGATGGCGGCTTAGGAGCGCAGCAAAGTCTTTGCCATTGCACTGAGCGAGATCGCAAGGAAGCACAGGTGGAAGAGCATCAGGCTCCTCTGCACTCTGCATCGGAACGTCGTCGCTGGAGACAGCAGGATCCTTGGCCACTGCAGCCTTTGAACGAATTGACACGAGGGCTTCAATCCAATTAGCGATGCACAACGCCATGTTCTCCACGACTGCGATGTACGCTGGCGCTTCAATCCGTGCCACGATGATGCTCACAAAGACGCCGAGGTCGCCGATGAAATCATGCATCCAGGACTCACTGATGGCGAATCGGCCGTTGTACGAGATGTATTGAGCTCCCTTTGCGTTGGCCTGGAACGCCTGCAGCTCATCAGCAGACTCGAATGGGCCTTCGACATGGAACGCCGTCACGATATCGGTCGTGAGTTCTTCGACCACTTCCAGCTGCAGTGACATGGATTGCTGCTTGCTCAGCAACTTCTTCACGGTCTCGTTCACGCGCGTCGCGATCCAGTGCGCCACGAAGAAGCAGACCCACCAGGACTCATCCGGTGCGATGGTCAGTGAGCTCTCTTCTTCCAGGTGCTTGCGGAGCCGCACACGTTTATCATTGATCCACTTGGTGTCCTTGCCCATAGCCAGCCACTCATGACAGCCAACGCTGCTGGGTGGATGACCCATTTCCTGCACGAGTGTATCCTGGTGGCGGATGTACGTAGTGAGCGATGCCAACGTCGACAGGAAGCTGCCACTCAACAGGGTCTGGTACAGTCCTTGCATCGCCAAATGGAGCGGAAGGCCGAGACACCACGTCCGGTACAAGGGCTTAGCAGGTGTCGCTGCTGAGACCTCCTGCTCGATACGCGCCATGGCTTTAAAAACGCAATCGCGCTCTGTGTTGGGTGGAACCGTGCCTTCGTAGCCGATGCTGAGCAGCGAATGTCGCCAGCCTGGGAAGATCGCACTGATCACGCGCAGGAACGTTTGGTAGACGATCTCATCTGATTGCTGCTCGATCATGGGGAACGCCACGAGATGGAACGTGCGAGCGGCGTCGTCCACAATCACGCGCAGCTGGATATCCAGCATCGAGCCTTGAAGCAGTGGCGAAGGCATCGAGGCCCGATGCATGACCAACGAAAAGCCCCAGCCACGGATCAGCAGCTTGGCCAACGCATTCCAACTCGAGGCGATCGCCAGCTGCGTGAACTCGAGCGCCTGGAGCTCCGAGCACGGATCAAACACGCGCATGGGCATGTACTTGACCGCCGCACTCACGCAGTGCGCGATCTGTCTTGGCGAGAGTCCGGAGCTCAAGAACTCCACCACCATGTCCATCTTGGCGCGATTGTAAATGTGCACTCGGTAGAACGACTGCTCAACGCTCTCCACTGCTGCAGCTGAGGCTGTTGAGCTGCTCTTGGCTTGTTCACTCTTCGCTGTTGTTTGTTCTTCGCCACTGGACACGAGTGCGCATTGCCCAATGGCTCGCAGACTCCAGGTCTGCGCAGCTACAAGCGCCGCGATTTCTCGCTTGATCTCCCATGAGCTGGATTGGTCCTGCTGGAAATAGGCGCCACTGACGCTCGTCATAGCCACTGCAGCCTCACGGAGCCCTGCGACCGCCGCCGAGACCGCAGGATTCACAGGAAGCGCTGCAGCAGCAGTAGCGCCTAATGACGCGTCTTTGCTCGGTCCATCCGCCACGATCGTGGCCGTGGGAGCGGTCGCTGGGAAGAAGAACCGCTTCTCGTCCTCGCTGGCGGCCTCGTACCGCGCCCACTGGGTCGGGTGCTGCGACAGGTGGTGCTGCATGTACTGGTCCGTGCGGAAGGAGTGCTTAAAGTACTTGAAATTGGTCGTGGACTTGCGTTTGCGGCCCAGCTTCTCCTCGCGCCCAAAGTGCTTGCAGAAGAGGCACAGCGCCGCGGTCACGAGGCCGGAGCCCTCGTCCCGCGCCGTGACCTCCAGCGCGAACCGCCGCGCATGGTTCTTGTGGAACTGCAGCGTGCGCTTGCGCTCGCACTCAGATGTGCCCGCGGCCTTGACCTTTACCATAACGTACGTGCGCTGCGCGGAATCCCGTATTTTACCCAAGCGCGCGCCACTCAAGGTATGGAACGCGTTCCATACCGTACGACACGAGCAGCTAAACCCTGGTTTTATGACCACAATGTCAATATTGCAAGGTGTTTGGATCATGAAATTTAGAATATACCTGATCATAAATATTAGATAAAAATGAAGGTTGTTAAAATGAGGGGATTGGACGGATTTAAATCTTGGACAGCCACAGCAAAAGATCTTTCTTCGCTTTCTGCACATCACTTCAAGAAGCGCCAGCAGCAGAAGAAGCAGCGATGCAGTTCTTCACGAACGGGAAGGACGAGCTCACGACCGCAGCCATCGCCAGCTGCATGCGCGCCATGGAGCACGTGTCCAAGTCCTCGTTCAACGCAGACGAGCATCAGGTGCGCCACTGATCCGCAATCTGCTCATAACGCTGGACTCTTAATATTCCTCATGGCAGAGCTGGTACCTGGAGGCTCAAGGCGAGCAGCTCATTGTATCGGTGAGTGGAGCGTTATGGTTGCATCCTTTGCATGATGCACCTGAGCTGATGATGTGCGTAGGTCAGTGAGCCGGAGACACGTGGAAGCTACTTGAAGAAGCACACGACGTTCCTTGTGTCCGAAGTCGAGGGCGCCTTCAAAGTGCGGCGCCGCTTTAGCGACTTTGAGTGGCTGCATCACGTGCTCCGTGCGAGATACGTGGGCATGCTTGTGCCGTCGGTCCCGGAAAAGAACGTGCTCAAGAGCGATGCGTTCATCCAGAGCCGCATGCGTGGACTCACGATGTTCCTGGAGGCCGTGCTGCAGTCGCCGTACCTGAAATCGGATATCGCAGTGGCGTCGTTCCTCACAAAGACGGATGAATTGGAATGGGAGCAAGCCAAGAAGGTGGGCTCGATTGGCTCAACGCTGGGGTGGTCCCTTCGTGATCTCATTCTCCATTTTAGGACTGCGCTGTCTTGGAGAACGCTGGCGAAGGTCATATGCGTTGGCTCGTGCGTATTGCTGTGCAAGATCGTTCGGAAGAAGCTGAGCAGTACGTTCTCAGTCTATGATTGCGTTAGTTGCTATTTACTCAAGTGGTTGTATTCTTTGGTGCGACAGAGAAATCGCAGCTTTCAAGTGGCATGTTGAGCACCTCGAAAAGACGCTGTCTGAGCTGGCTGCATGCTCCAAGGTGCGGCTTCTAGGTCTGGCGGTGGCCTTCGATATCTCCATTGCACTGATTCATCATTTTCTTCTTGCAGCGACTCGCAGAGAAGCAGGCAGCCATCGCGAAAGATGTGGGAGTTCTCTACACCTTATTCAATGGATGGAAGGCCGAGGAAGCAGCGACACAGGGCAAGCAGGACACTGCTATCATCGAGCAGCTCGACAAGTCGAGTACGTCAGATTGCAGTCGCTGCCTCTCTCGCATCATTTGACTCTGATTTGTGTTGCAGTTACCGTCATGAACACGTGGAACCAGATCGTTCGCTTTCAGCCAGTGATCCATGAGCTCTTGCTGCACGAGAACATCAAATACCTCTTTCAGCAAGTGCGGGCGCTCAAGGAAATGCTTGCAGAGCGTGATCACGCTCTTCAAATGGCGTCTCAAAAGCCGCAGACCGCTCCCGGATCGGGATCTCCTCCATCAGCGTCGGGATCTTCGATCACGGCCGCTATGCTTTCTGCGAAAGCGTCGAGCTTTGCAGCTCGCCTGCGTGCATCGTCCGAACCAAAGGGCGAAGATGCAGAGCTACAGCAACAACGAGCGCGGCATGTGAGTGACATGATCACACGCGCGTTGCTTGCGGAAGAAATGGAGCGCTTCAGGTAATCCGACAGCGCTGCGTTTATAAGGAGTTCGTGGGTCTGTTGACTAATGAATTGTCTTGACGGTGGCTTTCAGACAAGGCAAACTGACCGCATTGACGGACCTCATGAACCATTTCGCCTGTGCCCAAGCCCAGTTAACGAAACGAGTACGCACTGTTTGCCCGAAGAGCTCACACGAAAGGACTGATCGTCTCATGTTTGCTTGTTCTTGTGTCTTTAGTCTGCCAATACCTGGCGTGAGTACACGAAGGAGTCCGGTGCCGACACTGCGGTGAGATTCTTATCCAACAGAACCAATTGCAAATGGAAAACGAGTATGCTGATGTATCTAATGCATGCGTAGGCTCTGGTGCAAAAGACCAAGCGAGTTCTCGAAGGAGCGACCAACGATACCGCGGAGGCGTACTGAGCAAACCCCACGTATGTGTGCATCGACAGCTTGTATGTAGTTGTAATTTCACTCAGCTGATAACGAAAAGATCCATAAAGACGCGTCTTTTCGAGCGAGAGATCCTTCTTTGGCTCGTCATGAAGAAGCAGCGAGAGGTAGAGCGACGCGAGCGGCCTGTAGACCGGGAGCTAGCACGCTCTCTGGAAAAGGCAGTAAATGAAGGCGACTTGATTCAATGCCAATCGCTGATTGATAAGCTGTGCAATCTACGAGACGTGAAGCCTGAATCACTGGAAGAAGTCCAGGGCCACGCGTTCGTCTGCGCCGCGAGACGCAATCACGTCGCGATCATGGAACTCGTTCTAAAGACCGCTCCATCGCTACAATACGGACTCTGTCGAACAGATACGTACTTCCCTCGCGAGATCTGTCTCTCGACTCGGTATCTGGGCTTCGCCGCCTTGAACTGCGTTGAGCATAACGCACAGCGAGCGCTGGAGTATCTTGTTGAAAGCAAATTGCTCGTGGATACCGAGATATTGAGATGCTTTCGACGTGCGATGCAACTGGCGGCGGACTTCAATTCCCCGACACCCGGAGCTGTCCGTCCCATGCTGATGCTGCTGTTGTATGAGTACCCGCTGCTGCTTCTGGACTCTCTCAAATGCACTCAGGGCCAGGAGCTGACACTGGAGGAGCAGGATCTCAACGCGCTTCGATCCAGTCTCATGTACGAGTACAATGTCAACACTGCAGCAGGACACAAGCCAAGCAAGACGATGCCATGTAAATGAGACGCAAATATATAAACGACCGATCTTCCCAATCATTTCGCTGGCATTTCGCTCCATGATAATGCTGGAGCACGCGAGTGGGGCTTTGCGTCGGTCATCGGATCGCCTACTTGCGCTTCCGAGAGGCGTCCTTGATGGCTTGGTCGAAGAGCACGAGCACAACGCTCATGTTGTCCTTGCTGTTCTTGGCCAGGCACGTGTCCAGAAGCTTCTCGCAGATGGCCTTTGGGTTGGTGTTTCCAGCTGCAAAGAGCACGACGTCATCATGAATCCAAGCTCATTGCGGTAGCTATCGATCTGCAATCCTTACCTTTGAGATGGGATCGGATGAACTTGCGCAGCTGGTCGTTGGTCATGACGTCGAAGACGCCGTCGCAGCAGAGAGCGAGGAACTCGTCGCTGGAGCTACGACGTTGCACGCGCACGCAGGGCTCGGCCGTCACGAGCTGCTGGTGCGGCTTGAGCTCGTCGTTGCGCTTGAACCAGAAGTCGCCAAAGCTGCGCGAGACCGCGACGCCACCGCAGACGCGGCCACGGAAGACCGTGCCGCCGGCAGCCATGATGCGCTGCTTCTCAAACTCCAGCTCGGGCTTGTGGTCGATCGACATCTGCGTGACCTCCTTGGACACAGCGTTGCTCAGGATGCCGCGTGAGTCGCCTGCACAGGGAGAAGAGAGACTTTAGACGCCAGTCCAATGGGAATGGCTTGATACAGCGACGCGTACCAACGTTGGCGCAGATGATGTCAGTGGGTGTGATGAGCGCCACGATGCCCGTGGAGCCCATTTCGTCCGAGCTGGAGCTGAACTCTGGGTCCTTCTGCAGATCGGCGTCCGTGGCCAGGAAGCCCTTGGTCAGAGCGATGGCGAGCGACTCGGCCGACTTGCTGTCCTTGCGGAACTCCTCCGTCTCCATCACGTGTTTCAGGATGCGCTCAGAGCTGTCGTACGTCATGGAACACTCCGTCAGCTACGCTAGAGACCCAAAGCACGACCGGCGCTTACGCTGCAAGGGAGATCTTGGCTCCTCCATGGCCATCGAACACGGCGACGCACGAGATGTCCGGCACGGAGGCGTCCAGCGGAAGCTTCACGATGTCCACGTCCTACGCAGACAGCAACAGCGGAAGGTTCAGACCAAGCGCTAACGTACTCAAGGCTCTGGCAGCTCACCTCCATGCTCTCTCGCCATCCCTGCATGCTCGTGCTGGCGACGCTCAGCCCGGGCGCCGAGTACACGGTCGAGTCCTTGGTGGTGATGGGTTCGTTGAGCAGGTGGGCCATGGTGCTGCTGATAGATCTACAGACGCAGCACAGAAGCAGGTGTGAGACCCAGAGCCCATGGACGTCCTCCTTGGCGTAGGTACCTTTTGCTGTGATTATCCCGCAAGCCAGCGCACTACTACCTCCATCAATTAATACGCGACTCTGAAAACATGTATTTCCAGAGGGGTTTTAACTGAAAAATTTCAGTAATTTTTCAGCTGTGGGGTATAGTGTACCCATGGCTTGGGTACACGATCACATGATGTTGCATGAAGGTGTGTGTGAATCATGTTGCGCGAAGGTGAGCCCTCGTCTTTGCGCAAGTCCCTTTGTTGACGTCTGCGATTGCAGTTGGCAAGATGCTGTTCCTGGAGCAGACGCAGGGCTTTGGCGGCGGCGGCGCGGCCGTGGGCGACGCGCAGTCGCCCTCGCTCTTCGAGCTGCTGATGCAGGACCGCATGGGCTGCGGCTTCAAGCCGGCGGCCGAGTACCTCGTGCACTCGGTCTGCGAGTCGTACCCGCAGGCGGCGCTGGCGCTGCCCGTCCGCTACTTTGACGAGAGCTTCGCGCTGCTCAAGTTCTTCATGGAGCGGTACTTCCTCACGCGGTACGACAGTCTGGCGACCGAGAAGTTCTACGGCATGAAGCGTGTGTTGTTCAATGCGGCGATCCCTGCGGTGGGCGAGGCCCCTGCGCAAGCAGCTTCCATTGCGCCATTGACGGCGCGCGATCGATACAGGTCGCTGCTCTTTGCGGTACGTTGCTGCGATCGAATGGTACGAGAGCCTGTTAGTATTGATGCAGCAATGGTGGTGTCCAATGCAGGTCTTGGTGCCGTATCTGAAATCCAAGCTGGACAACTATCACAAGCATCTATCCGAGCAACCGCCGGCCTCAGCATCATCGCGTTCCTCTACACAAGATGCAGCGCTTGACTACTCTCCGGCCATGCGAATGCGCTCGTTCCTGCGCCGTCTGAAGCAGCTGCAAGTGCTGGCGTCGCTCAAGAAAGCGTTTTGGAAGGTGTATCCGTTTGCGCATTTCGGATACGAAGGCACGTTCTTCCTCTATCAGGTGCGCTATCAATGCTTCCTGGACAGAGATGCTGTGCGCTAACAAACGACTGGTGACACATGTAGTGGCTCTATCTCTTTGGCGACACGCCGTATTTCTCGCCCTTCCTGCGCCGCATGAAGATCATTCTCGTGCGCGTCACAGCAGACGATGAGGTACGCTGCTTCGCTTCATCCCATTCCTCCACACGTCATAATGCTTACGCCTTTGTATCCTATGCGATTCCACAGTCTGCATTCCAGCAAACCCAGGCTGCGTACCGAGAACAGCTCCTCACCAAGCTGGAAGGCTCTGGCATCGTGAACCGCGTGCGTCGACTGCTGCTCAGGGCCTCGTGGGCCACGCTCGACCACTCGTACGTGCTGCTGATCCTCGGCATCGCCGGGTACAAGTTCCTCGAGTGGATGTACTCGGAGGAAGGCGTGGCTGCAAAGATGCGCATGACGGGTACCGATGCGCCGATCCCGCCGCCGCCTCTTCCGCCGCAGTTCTCGGGCAACGCGCTGCTCATGTCGGCCCTGGACGCGTCCACGTGCGGCATCTGCCGCAAGCCGCGCATGAACCCGGGCATGGTGCCCTCGGGCTACGTGTTCTGCTATCCGTGTATTTATCACTACGTCGAGCAGCACGGCGAGTGCCCCGTGACGCAGATGAAGTGCGACCCGGCGGCCATCACCAAGATCTACGACGACGCGCAGCGGGACTAAGGCGTAATAGAGCTAGAGAGGAGTAGTACCCTTCCTTCCTTGCTTCGTCCACTGGACTGGACTGCAGCGTCTAATCCAATGGATTGGACGTGGCCTGCTCACACGTCACAGACTTCTTGAAGTTCCGAGGAGCAATCGAGGTTTTGAGGTTATTCCAATGATCCGTTTCCAATCGGGCGGCTTCATAATCGGAATCTGCCCCACGAGCATCGATCAGCCATGATGCTCAAGAGCGCTTCGCGTGCCTTTTCCTCCAGTGTCGCTGCTCGTGTACGTACCCAAGCCACATCATCTTGATCTGCGCTCTCTTGCGCATCTGCTGACGTCGGTCTGGTGTTTATAGGACGTGGTGATCGTGAGTTATGCGCGCACGCCCATCGTGCCTTTCAACGGCGTGTTCGCGTCGCTGAGCGCGCCGGAGCTGGGCGCGATCGCCAACAAGGCGGCCGTGGAGCGCGCCGGCCTGCAGCCCAACCAGATCCAGGAGGCGTATCTGGGCAACGTGGTGAGCGCGGGCATCGGCCAGGCGCCCGCGCGCCAGTCGGTGCTCAAGGCCGGCTTCCCCAACTTCATCCCGTGCACGACGGTCAACAAGGTGTGCGCCTCGGGCATGAAAGCCGTGGCGATGGCCGCGCAGAGCATCATGGCCGGCAGCCAGGACGTGATCCTGGCTGGCGGCTTCGAGAGCATGACCAACATCCCGCACTACCTGCCCAAGGCGCGCTCGGGCTACCGTCTCGGCGACGGCAAGCTCGTGGACGGCGCCATCCACGACGGCCTGTGGGACCCTTACAACAACCAGCACATGGGCATGTGCGGCGAGAAGTGCGCCGAAGACTTCGGCTTCTCCCGTGAGGACCAGGACGCGTACGCCATTGAATCCTACGCGCGCGCGATCGCGGCCAACGAGCGCGGCTTCTTCAAGACCGAGATCACGCCTGTGGCGGTGCCGCAGCGCCGCGGTGACGCGCTGGTGTACGAGCAGGACCTGGAGCCGTTCAACACCAAGCCCGAGAAGATCCCGAGCCTGCGTCCGGCCTTCAAGAAGGACGGCACAGTCACGGCCGCCAACGCCTCGCCGCTGAACGACGGCGCCGCGGCACTCGTGGTCATGTCGGGCGAGAAGGCCAAGGAACTCGGTCTCAAGCCGCTGGCTCGCATTCGCGGCTTCGCCGACGCGGCGCAGGACCCCGTGGAGTTCACGATCGCTCCTTCTAAGGCCGTGCCGCTGGCGCTGCACCACGCCGGTCTGCAACTCAGCGACGTGGACTACCACGAGATCAACGAGGCCTTCTCGGTCGTCTCGCTGGCCAACATGCGCCTCATGAACATCGCGCACGACCGCATCAACGTCAACGGCGGCGCTGTCGCGATCGGCCACCCCATCGGCATGTCTGGCGCGCGTATCATCGGTACGCTGATCCACATCCTGCGTGAGAAGGACGCGACCATCGGCTGCGCGTCGATCTGCAACGGCGGCGGCGGTGCTGGTGCCATGGTGATCGAGCGACTGGACTAAGGGCAGGTTTAATGAACGGAAGCCAGTCGCTGTTTTACGTCTACGTCTTTAAACAATTTAATACAGCTAATCCAGCAGCCCACACGCACCAGAGTCCTTTCTTGATCCTCATCATCGGAGAGTGGCGAAGATCTCCTGCAGATTCTTGCGCAGCAGAAAGCGCTGGTCCTCTGTGAGCTCATGCGCGTCGCACATGGTCTCCACGAACGACTCGATCTGCTCGAACGGCACGTCGAACTCCAGCATGCTCAACGTGAACGAGCCCAGCTGGCCGAACACGATGTTGTGAACGCGCGCAACCGCTTCTTCCCGTGAGGGTAGACCTGCATCGAGTTGAATCGTTAGTCACCAGTCTAGAAGCAGGGCCTGGCTGCCTCCTTACCGTCGTGCTTGGGCACATCGCTGGGCAAATCCTCCCACGGGATTTGCTGTGGCGTTTTCTGGAGCTCTTCACCGATTGCGAGCAGCAATGCCTTCTCCCAGAACTACAAAGCTCTTCATTAGTATAGACCACACATCAAATTCCAGCACGCACTTACCGATGGGCTTTTCCAAATCGCGTGCTTCTTTACCTGCTCCTGTAGGTAAATGCGCGATGCACCGCGGCCCATAGGTCCATAGTGATGATGCAAGTGACCATCAGTTAGGCCATCGTCGGTGCCTGTGGTCTCCGTTGCAGTCGCTTTCGGTAAATAAAACGTCTCCGCCAGGATCATGGCTGTCTTGGCTGCCTTGACGTCGTCCTCCCGCATGCATGAGTCGAGAAACACGTTGAAGCATTCCACGAGCCGGTCGAAGCTTGCCTGGTCCTTCACCTTGGTCTCGAGACTGCGCTGGCGGTTCAAGCACTTGACAAAGAGCGCGCGTCCAGCTTGATTCCCGCAGGTGTCCTTGATGATCTGACTGCTGCAGATAACCGTCGATTCGGTGTCCACCGCCTCTGTCTCGGCGTTTGATTGGTCTTGTTGGGTATCGAAGCCGTTTTCATCGGCATTGAGTTCGGACTCGTTTTCAATACTCTGCTGAGATGCAATCGGAGCGTCATCATGCTCCTTCTCGAAGTACTCGTGCAATGCAGAGCCCATTGGTGTGAGCATAATCTCGTCGTGTGGATTACTGCTGCCAGGGCTCGCAGCTAGACTCGATGCGCTGCTCGCAGCTCGGTCGGATCTTGAAGCTGAGATCACGAGTGGCTCCATGGAGAGATCCGAGAGCGAACTGCTTCGCTTGTCAGGCTGCTGGTGGTCTTCTGAATGAAACTCCACGAGGCCGTGGTGTCGATGGCCATGCGTCTTCTCCATCTGCATTTTGCCCCAGTGCCAGTCCAGAAGTGCAAGCGCTTTGCCCTGGAAATGCATGTTCTCTGGATTCCGACGATTCTGCACGCATGGAAAAACCAAGTACGTAAGTCAAACTGATGGGCAATGGCCAGCATTGAGCAACAGCTACGCACATGGATGAGCAGTTGGATATCCTCCGAGCGGTTGATGCTCTGGATGTGCTGCTCTAGCGATGCCAGCATCGTGCTCGATACTTTGACGCGTTCTTTCTCCACGTGCAGGAACCGCTGCACACAGGACGTGAGCTGGTCCAGGCGCTCTTCCTCAGCCTTTTGATACGCCACACTCACAGCCATGGCCATCTCGTCCCGAGCGATGATACGGTTGTACAACAGCGTCTTGGCTTGGGCCTTGACCAATTCGGCCTGTGCGCGTTCCTCGGAGCATTTGGCCACGCGGTTGGCGAGCCGCTGCAGCTCAAACTCAGGCACACCAATGCCCTAGAACATCCACAAGTAAGCTCAATGGTTTTTCTATATAATCAAGCGCATGCACGTACATGCAGAGCGATCCGTTGGCGTTCCTTGGCTTCCATGAGCTGCTCGTTGGCCTTCTCAACGCGCCATGCTGCCTACAACAAACGTCCAGCGTCAGTCAACTGCCACAACTCAAGCCACTCCACACGTCTCTTTACCTGGGCATGTGAGCTCTGCGCGGCGGTGTACTCGTCGTTGACGTTCTTGATCTCCTCGCGTAGCGTGTGGATGTACACTTCGCTCGCGGCCTGCAGCGACACGAGCGGCTCGGCGACCTGCTCCTCCAGCACCTTGGCCAGCAGCATCTGCTGGTTGCACGTGGCGTCCACGAAGATCTGCACCTCCATGAGCGCGCGGCGAATGCTCGTGCCGCGCTCCTCGAGGTCCTCGAGACTGCCCTGCTCCAGCTGCTCGTGCAGCAGCGTGCGCAGCTCGTCGCTCGCGCTGCGCTCGGCGTCGGCCTTGCGGCGGAAGAACTCCACGAGCCGATGCAGCGAGCGCTTGCCCTTGTCCGCGTGGTCGTAGATAGCGCCGAACGGCACCTGGCAGAACGTGCGGCGCCAGTGGTTCTCCGCCTTGGTCTCGTCCTCCGTCCACGGCATCTTCCTCTTTTCTCAAGCTTGAACTTTGCTAGGTATCTGAAATTGGAAATATCACAATTATGACGTCATTATTGTGTAGTTTATTGGAATAAACCAATCAGATGACTGGTATATTGACACTGGTGAGATATGATTGGCGGATTGACGAAAACTTTATATACATCGTATTTAGTGTGGACCACTTTCGCGTGTCATCAGGAGAACAACTGAACTGCTTGCAACTTCATGACGACGGACTGTCTTCCTTTCTTCTGCTGTTCCCTGTGTACTTATGACCGCCGCTATTCGACGCCTGGCTGTTCTTGTTGTTTTTCCTATGACTATCTACCACTAATCCACTATCTACTATTCGCCGACAAGGCCACAACAAAAGGTCGTGGCTCTTGGGGGCCATTGTTTTCCTACCACCATGCTCTTCATCTTCCGATGGATGTCTTCTGCATTCATCTCTTCAACTTGCTCTCTCTTCTTCTTCACTCACGCGCACTTGATTATTGCGCTTCGGTCTTGCTTTGCTGTTGCTTCTTCTCATCGCTGTGCTGGAGATTGATCAAAGCAGCCAACTGTTCATGTTCGCTCGCTGCTCTCATGCTTTCGATACCATTTCCATGGACGCTCCACGGGCAATCGCGTAGTCACTGATTAAATAGCCACTCGACAGATGCAGCCAGCTCCGCAGCCGAAAAAATACCGCTTCGGCATTGTCGATGACAAGCATCGCCATAATTTACCGGTAGCTGCGTTCAAAGTCCACTGAATTCGCACTCGCTGGTCGGTCGAAAACCAGTGGATCGTGCTTCTCGTGAACTGCGTCTTCAGAGCCCATCATGCCACCAAATCGCACAGAATCAACGGGCAGTCCGGAATCGTGCTCGGGAAGGTACTCTGGCTGCAGGAAACCGCCCAGCGAACCATACGAAGAGCCATTGCTGCCACGCATACCCAAGCCGTTGCGCGCACCACCGCCGAACACTCCGCGCGACATGGGACTGCCATTGCTGAGTCCACCACGACCGAAGCCGCGACCGCCTTCCATGGGCAAGCCCATGCCCATGCCCATCATGCCGAAGCCAGTGTTCGGGCTGCTGTTTGGTGCAGTGTATCCCGAGGGATTCCAAGTCGCAGAAGTCGACGGCGACGACGGACCTCTCGGGTTCGCAAACACAGAGAAGAACGATGGGGTCGAAGGAGCCGACGACGGATTCAAATCCAGCAAGGACTCTTGAGACGAGCTGGATCCCTGGTGGTGCGCTTGGTGACCCGACCACGAGGGCTGCCACGAATTGGATTGCCAAGTTAGTCGAGAGCCATTGCTCTCCGATCCAAGTCCGTAGGCAGAGTCATGAGGGGATAGCAGTGGGATATCGGTAGACGGCTGGGGTGGCGCAGCAGGCGACAGATTCCACTGCTCAATCACTGGATCATTGACCAGAGGGCTGCCATGAACCTCAAGCGGCGACATGTGTCCATTGCCTGGCGTCACGACGTCCAGCAGCTTGTCAGAAGACGCGATCGAGGAGCGTGTGGAGGCAGGCGGCGACACATTTGTGTCTCCCAGCATGAGGCTGGAAAGGGCGTCAGCCATACCAGAGGCCGACATCTTCTCTGACGAGATGCTATCCTTTCGGGTTGCAACATCGTCATTCTCACACACTGACGCCGGTCCGGATTTCGGGATTCCACGGCCGTATCGTACAGCGGCAGCGTAGCCGCCCAAGGCGCCATTCACCATTAGACTTGGAGGCGGCGTCGATCCAAGCGACCGACGCGGCGTGCTCCTTCCACTGGCAGAGAGATCATTACTAGACGCGGTTCCTGGCAGTAGTGATGCCGACGTGGGACTGATCGAGACGTCGTCTAGGCTACCGACCGAGCCCGGGCCCGTCGTGCCGCTAAAGGAGCCGCCACGCGATGATACTGATCTGGGAGGAGGAACATCCGTTCGAGGCACTGCACGCTTGACCTCGACCTGTGCAGCATCAATTAAAGTTCAGTCCGGTCGAATTGTCACCGGAATCGAGACGTTCCACGTACCGATTTGCCGTCTATAACGTGGTTCTTCTCCTGTAGCACCAACTCGACGCTTTCCTCCGTCTCGAAAATGACGAAGCCGAAGCCTCTGGATTTATTTGTCTCCCTATTGAACATCACTTCGGCCGATACGACTTTGCCGTAGTGCGTAAAATACTTCTTGAAGTCCGCTGCAATCGCAAAGCCCAGTCAGTTTGCATACAGCCCAAGAGCCAATACGCCACGTACCATCCTTGGTCTCGTAATGCAGACCGCCGACGAATATTTTCTTGGTCGCGCCCACATTGCTATTGATACTAATGCTGGGTATGGAGCTTACGTTCCCTCTGCTGGAGCTGCTGCCAATGCTCTCGCGCGAGCTCTCAGCCCGAGGCACTGCGCGCTTGGCTTCCACCTGGTCGCGTCATCACAGCGCACGCAAGCACAAGAGTGAGTGCGACTTCTTCCTTCCATGGGGTTCTCTCTTCCCTCACGCGCACTCACCCTACGACTGTCTAGAATATGGTTGGGCTGGGCAAGCGCGCGGTCCACGCACGCTGGGTCGGCATACGTGATAAAGCCAAAGCCGCGTGATCGTCTCGAGATCGGGTCCTTCATCACGACCGCATCGGTCACGGACCCATATGCGCCAAAATACGAGCGGAGTTTCTCTGCAGCAAGTCACAAGACAGCGCACACAGCACACAGGCGTCAGCACCTCACGCCACCACTGCGTCCACTGCGGTGCGTTGCTCCTACCGTCTGTTGTTTCATAGGAGAGTCCTCCGATGAATATTTTCCTGTAGCATTCATTCAGTCATTCCCGCGTCAGTCGGTCTCTCGCTCTGGCTGCTTGCGCAACCACCACGCAGAGAGAGAGGCGAGCACGAGCGCACGCACCCTAACTTGGCCGCGTCGGCCATTGCGTCTACGCTCGGTCTTCCGTGGGTCGAAGGAGCTGTTGTGATTGCCCCCAGGCGCAGTGGGGAGATGCTGAAGTCGTGCGTATGATGTCGTCGGTCCGCGGGTCTTCTCCTCCCCTCACGCTGCCCCCTTTTGCGCATAGTGAGTGCGTGTCCGGGTCGGGCTGCCTCGATTGGGTTGAGACCCACGGGTCTTCCACCTGCCACCTAACCAGCGAGGCCGGTTTACGGAATCACGCGGATGTCGCAGGTTATTAGCCAATACAAAGATTCAATGAAAAACCGTTTCTTCTTCAAAAACCGACACAGGCCGGGTTTCGGGTGTTTCGGTGCAAACCCGTCGGACCCGACGCACATGCGATTTGGGGTTTTGTCCGTTTGTGTGGAGAAAGGGGAGCCGGCTTGACTTGAAGTGAGTATACCCACAGTTTGGTCCCCCTTCAACTCGCCACTTCAAACGACTCCAAGTCGAAAGTCTAGTCGACTTGCCAGATCAGATCAGAAGGGAACCAGCAAGCGGCTCTCGAAGTCGGTCCCCTGGATGACCTGCATGAGCGCGTCATCGTCAGCTCGTGGGTCTTGAGAGAGAGAAGAGAGAGGCACTGGACCTTGACGAAGTCCTCGAAGCCCAGGAAGCCCAGGTCCGGATCCGACGAGGCCTCTTCCATGACGCGCGAGACGACGAGCTGGATGAGCTACTCAAGAGGTCAGCACCAGCGTACCCACTCGCTCAGCCTTTCTTCCTTCCAGACATCCAGAGGGCAGAGTTGGATACGGTAGTGACGTACATCCTGACGCTCAGCCGACGTGTCGTCGTCCTCCGTGGGCCTCTGCAGGACCAGGTCCAGATACGACCGCAGGTCCTCGCGGGAGATCCTGCCGTCGCCGTCAAAGTCATGGATGCGGAAGGCGCCTGAGAGAGAGTTAATGGGAGAGACGTCGGCTGTCGCATGGCGTGCGTGTGGGCAGCAGCGGCCGCAACTGAGCACTAGGTTTGCTTCATACCTTTGACTTTGGCGTCCTGGCTGCTGTGGTAGCTGAACGTTCCGATGAACTTGGCGAATTCCTACGATCCGTAGACTCTGGTTTAACGACCTGGCCTGCCATGAGTCAAGAATGAGGGCTCACCATGAATGGGATCGTTCGCTGGTCGGATAGCTCCAGCGTCTTGAACAGACACTCGCGTAGAGGATTCACTGCGATCCCTGCCGAAGGTTTGGGCTCTGACAACCTTCACTCACGCTTCTCAAAGGCAAACGAGACGCACCTGGCAGCGCGTAGAATTCGGCTCTGGTCATTTCCTCGTGTTTGGTAAAGGTCCGATACTTGCGTCGAATGCGATGGATCTCTTGCGTCGGTACTGCAATATGAAGGGCTATTAGGATCAATGGATGGATAAACAGGATGCTGATCACGCTCCACTCGTACACGACGTGATCATGTGGATCTCCTCGACTTGCTCGTCCGAGAGATCGCACCGCTCGTTCTGCTGCTGCCAGCTGCTCCACTTCTGTCCCATGAAACAAACTCTGGACGCCCTTTCGAGTCCGTCACGTGGCTGCTCAAAGTGACATTTTGCCACGAAAGACTTTGTTCTGGGAAAAAGCTAGCAGAACCCAATGACATTCAATTCCTGGCCTGCTGAAGAAGTCATCCTAATTGATTTGATCCGGAAGGCTTTAAATTTGACCACTCTGTCTGGGTGTTACTGGAAGGGTGAGCGAGCTTATAGAGCTCTACAATACTGCAAGTAGTAGTACACATCAAGCTCGCAGCTGCGGAATAACTTTGCGTCAAGGAGCATGGCAATCAACGCAACCAGCAAAAGTGTGCCATTTTTGAAGACCACAACATTATTGCGAAGAAATTCGTAGGCAGGATACTCGGCTCGTTGCGCAAGAAGATGGTCAATTGCAATTTCCGCCAACACAAGTCCTCACGAAGAAACAATCGCTCGCAAGATTTTGTGGGAAACGCCGAAGCACGGACGCCTCTTGATGAGGAAATTTTAAGCATCATCTGGTTTGGACGCGAGCAACACTATAATAATGATAACCCGAGAGACGATCTAATGGCGTAAAAGTCACAAAGCCTTTACGCACATGATGCAGCTGCCATCCTCCATCCATCCATCATCAATAATAGCTAGTGCCTTGAGAGGTGAAAGATGTTACTTGAAGGCCAAGGCGTTAGTTAGACCACTTCACATTTTGCATTCAGCCCCGTGCGAAGAAGAACAATGGAAGAGTCATTGAACCAACAACCTGAGAGTGTCCTTCCCAGCAAGACAGATGCAGAGGAAGTGCCTCAGGATGCACCAGCTCCTGAACTGTCTGCTTTTCCGAACAACCGGCACGGACAACTGCGTGAAATCTCCGCTGTCGAAGCCCCTGACGACCTTTTTCGAATCGCAAATCAGCTGATGTACGAGGCGAGGCTTCGATACTGGTCGGCACGGCATTCTTACCACGTGGTTGTGGGGGCGGACTGTGAGCCCGCGTGCCAGGAATATTACTTGTTTTGCGTGACCCAAGAGAAGGCCAATTTCGATTTCGTCTGGGAGGAGAGCAAGCGCCTGCATGAGCAGATGCATTTTCCCTTTGGTAAGTGCTTCCAATGTTCTTGAAGAGTTTTGCGAATCTAGTGTTACTTATGCATTGCTGTAGTGGTACCTGGGCTAGAGGAAAGTGTTGTCGATTTCAATTGGTGCGAATACAACGGACCAGCCATCAGCATCTTGGAGCTGAAATACCAGCAGTATTTGCACACGCGTCATGAGTTGGATGTGTGGCTTGAGCTGGAAACTTGTCGCCCTTTGAGTCACAGAGAGCACCCTTACGTTACTGGAAACGAGAGCAAGCTTATTGAGCTCTACACTACTGTGCGCAATGAGCTCAAGCAAGTACACGCCGAGCTCACGACTGAGAGACGACTTCGTCTCAAGGAGCATGGTAAGTTGCGAGGAAAGTTATGTGCCATTGTTAAGCGATGCAAGAGTTAAAGCGAGTTCTTAAATTTCTTAGCTAATATGACTTCATGAAAAATTAGCCTGCGATTTCTGGAGCTAGCTCACATCAATTGATCAACAATATGAATTACTTCCTACTTATCAGCTGCAAAATGGAACTAAGTGAAAAACATGTAGTAGTCGAAGCAATTGTTGGCCATGCGAAATAGCAGCCCTTGTCACCACCATTGTGTTGGGAGTCAATACTCTGATACACACAAAAC
Source organism: Elongisporangium anandrum (assembly GCA_023337935.1). NCBI lineage: Eukaryota > Oomycota > Peronosporomycetes > Pythiales > Pythiaceae > Elongisporangium > Elongisporangium anandrum. The sequence goes on along the minus strand of JAADXR010000204.1, from coordinate 22,796 downwards.
AGCGCAATGATTGGACTTGTACACGATATAGAATACAGGTAAACGCACATACCGATGCCAGCTTGTTTGACACGAAGTTCTCTCGCTGACACGAGCTCGCTGTGTAGTCGCTTGAGATTTTTCTGTACCTTGTCGTGGCGGTCAATAAGCACATTATCGTCGCCGCGATGGTTGCTATTCTCTTCGAGCCATGCATTTTTTGAGTCTAGGCTGCGTACGTATTGCCTGTAACGCGCTCCTAATTGACCCCATGGCGCAGTTTCGATTCGTTCGCCGACTGCGCATACATTGCCAACATCATCTTCTAAGCCAGGCATACCTGCAACAATCGCGTTAGATATCAACAAGCTCCAGTGCTGGATGCTCGATGTGCAAATGAGACCCACATACTCAGAATATAAACGCATGCACTTACAAAAGGGAGTGTTCATCTGTTCGTGTAGTGTCTTGGACTCCTTCCAAGCGACTTCAAAGTTCGCCCTCTCCTGGGCGACGCGAGAGGAATAATACTCTCTGAGCGTGGCTTCGCCTTGGATTGTCGCAAGGTGCGACCGATGCGCCGACCAGAACGCAAGTCTGGAATCGTTCCTAGTTCGTTCCCAATCCTGAAGAGAAGATCCGGAGCCTCGATCGCTGTGATTTGGCGTAGCCGAACTTGCACCTCTTGCGAACAAACGCCTCTTTCGAGGTCTGGTTCTTCATAAGCTGTCCTGCCCACTCCTGTGACGACGACAGTGGGGCTGGGTGCGGGTCTGTTCGTGCCTGCGGTGGCGGCGGTGGTGGTGGTGGGATTGCGGAATCGAGACAGGCATGCTCCCATGGCTGGTCTTCTTTTGTTGCTGGGCGCAAATTGCTGAGTGTGGCCTTTTTGCTTCAACTTCAACTCATTGCGCGCACTCAAACGGTCTCAGGCGACCTTCAAGCAACATTTGCTGCCAAAGGCATTGAGCACGGCAACATGGCGGCGGAGCTTCTATCCCAAAAGAAACGAGTTCGCTAACACCAGTGAAAAAGGACGCTCCATGTTCACTGCCAGCACTACGGACGACCGCCAACACACCTTTTGTATCGACGGCAGGTCGAAGGCTAAGGCCAACGTCGTGACCAGTGCCCACGCCATTGAGCTGTTGTAACGTTAACTTACCAAAACATCTTGTCATGTTGACCCCTTGTACCTTGATAAAATCCCACTTTAACGTTGCTTTCACCCAAACATCCAAGCAAAATTAGTATGGGCATTACTAAAATACCCACTACTTGAACTCCAAAACCCTAATACCCGAACTTGAGCAGGGTAGCGACTCTCGTACATCGTGTATTGATTGGTTTGGAGCTACAGTTTGCTGTATCCTATGTTTGTTTTTCTGGCGATGGAATCGAAATGAAGTGTTCTTAGTTGACGGCAACTTCGTCTTCGTCATCGTCGTCCTTGCGCACTCGCTCCACCTTGCGCAGCCCATTCAGCGCAGCCACTCGGTACGCCTCGGCCAGCGTCGGGTAGTTGAACACGGCATTTCGGAAGTACTCAATCGTGCCACCCGTGGACATCACGACCTGGCCAATGTGGATGATCTCGGTCGCGCCCTCGCCGATGGCGTGCACGCCCAGCACCTGCAGCGTCTTGGGGCAGAAGATGATCTTGAGGAAGCCCGGCACGCCGCCCAGCATCTGGCCCTTGGCCAGCTCCTCGTAGCGAGCGAGACCAACTTCGTACGGGATGTTGTTCTTGGTCAGCTGCTGCTCGTTCTGGCCGACCATCGAGATCTCCGGAACGGTGTAAATGCCGAAAGGGAAGAGGTCACCCGAGCGCATGCGCGTGCGGATGTGGCTTCCGTTCAGGTTCTCTTCGACGCCGCTCTTGTTGATTGGCTTGCACGTGCGCATGTGGACCGAGGCTAGTCGCCCTTGCTCCATTGAAGTCGACGCAAGGGCGGGGAAGCCAATGCAATCGCCTGCAGCATAACTATCCAACATAGTACAGCACATTATTAGCGCTCGCATTGCATCAACCATCAGTCCGATCAGAGAGAAGCACGTACATATGAGGCACTGCCGTTTGCAGGTTTTCGTCCACCTTGATGAGACCGCGCTTGTCGGCCTCAAGACCCACAGCCGGAAGGTTCAGGCCTTCCGTGTTGCCCTGACGGCCGAGCGTGTAGAGCAGACCGTCGCCCACGAGCGTCTTGCCGCTGTTGAGCTCGACAATCACTTCGTTGTTCTCGGTCTTGGTCACGGTCTTGATCGTTTCTTCAACGTAGAAGCGCGTGCCGTTCTGGCGCATGGAGTAGCAAAGCGCTTCCGCCACTTCACGATCGGCCATGTCCAGAATCTCCTTGCGGCTGTCGATCACGGTCACTTCCGTGCCTGGGATGATGCTCATCATGGACGCGTACTCCATACCGATCACACCAGCGCCCACGACGATCAGACGCTTGGGCACCGAGTCCACGCCGCCCCAGAGCAACTGGTCGCTGTCGAAGATCGTGTGGCCATCGAACGGAATATCCGGACGACGCGCCGGGCGCGTGCCGACAGCCAGCAGGAACTTGTCCGCCGTGAGCACACTGTTCGCATATAAAGCCAATGCCATGAGTTTACGAACATCAATAATCGCCCCTACGTGAGACATGGAGCTCCTACCGCTTGCAGATATCGGCGCGGCTGTGGCGCTGGCCGTCTGTGGCGGTCTCGTAGCTGTCGTTCGAGAGCACCGCGATCATCTTCTTGCTGGCGTCCGGCAGGAATCGGGCCGTGCCGTTGATCAGCTCCACGCCGTTGCGGAGCAACTGGTGGCGCGTGATGTCGGTCTCGGCGTTCTCCACCTTCTTGACGCGCTGCAAAATATCCTCGATGCCAAAGCGCTTCTTGGGCGACGAGTTGCTGTCGTAGAAGCTGCGGTGGCGATGCGCCGTCAGATGTAGCGTGGCTTCACGGAAGGTCTGAGCAATAGCAGCCACACAGCATGAGCATCTTCAACGATTTGATAGCCATCTCACGGAAATTCATGCGTACCTTGGAAGGCACCGTGCCCGTGTGGACGCACACGCCGCCGTGCATGTCGCGCTTATCGATGACCGCGACCGAGAGGCCGCTCTTGGCGCTGTCAATAGCGCACTTCTGGCCGGCGGGGCCGCTGCCAATCACGATCAGATCGAAGTGCTCGCTGGCCTTAAGGTCGCGCAGCATGTCGCTGAGCGGGCGGTTGCCCGAGGCGGCCGCAGCGGCGGCGGCCGGATGTTCGGTGCTGAAGGCGGCTCTGCAGCGCAGCAGACTGGCCTTGAGGCCGCGCGGGCGGCCGAGAGCGAGCATGGGGACGGACGTGGGCTGGTGCTTGGAGCTCTTCCCGCTGGTCTATTATGCAATGCTGGTGGTCTCTGCTTGGAAAGGGGAGGGTGATGATGCGGTGGCCCGAATTTAAGGTGGCGAATTGTTAAACTGCTTTCTGTGCCACACTATTTGTGTCAGTATCACACTGTTTTGGAACCGAAACCGGTAAAAACGGTTCATCGGTTGTGGCTCTTTTCTGCACGTGTTTTGTAAAAAACCTTGACATATTTTGTTTATGGTATTTTGCCGTATTATGCTATTAGCGTGAATGATTCGCAAAGCATTACCAACGTCGGACGGACGTCAAGCACTGTCTGCTGTGCTTTTACGAAGCCATGACTGGGGTGAAGACTGGACCTCTACTGTATACACTCATAAAACACGCAGATCCAGTGTTCGTCTCGCCTCTCATGAGCCTGCACAAGCTATCATGGTACTATGCAATCGAAATGTAGAAGAGCAGATGTCCAAGAAAAACTGAGGCAGGACCATGCATTCAAGCACAATGCATCAAACTTTTGGCCCAACGGCTCTAAAAACACAGCCGAAGCACACCAAAATTTGGTTCAACGGCTCTAATAACTGCAGAAATCTAAAGCAATGCTCAATATTTCATTCATCACCATGAAATCGAAAACAGTATTAGTACCATTAGCGAGTGTGCTGTTTGTTGCCAGAAAGTACTATCAGTTGAACATACCTACTAAGCTACCATCAATGCACCGCGTGAGTTTGCGCACTTGCATGCGTAACAAGGGACTCATGTCTGCGAGCTGACAACCGCACAGAGGCACGTACGTACCCCGCCACTTCGCTTCATACAATGCTCATCATGGGCAGACACCCGATTGCCCAATTGCTCAGCTTCCATGGAGCAAATCATGGGAGTGCGTCGATCAGACAGGAGGTATCCAACTGCTTCCCTGAACGTTCCCCAGTGAGATCTGCATTGGTGAATACCGTACCTTGAAGGTCGCGAATGCGTATCTTGCGCTTATTCCGCTTCAGCCGCGCAATAAAACCTCACCCATTTGCTTCTATTTATGGATAATCCATACCATAAATACTGTAAAATGGAAACGGGCGCCCGCGGAACCCATCCCCTGCATTTGTCGCAGAGCGAGAAGAAAGTGACCGCGGGTGGCTCCCCCGGGGGCACTATTCCCTGGTCATGCGGCAATATGCGGCGACACAACCACGAAACCGAGCGGTGCGACATCCGGTCGGTGATGGAGGCCATTCCCGAGAGCTATGGGCCCGTCTTCACGCCCGAGCGCATGGTGGACGACTCCTCTAGCACGACCATGGACGATATCATCGAGAACGTCGAGTACGGCGCGGACTTCCAGGCCATCGGCAGCGCCAACGACGGAGCGCGCAGGACCATGAACGGGGTCTCCGACAAGCGCTGGTGTGGTCTGTCCGCCAATACCATGGAAAAGCACGTGCCTGTGATCATGAGCATCACTCTCGGTGCCTACTTCGGCGTCGGCGTGCGCGTGTTGCTCACGGAGTTCGCGAACGTGTTGGAAGCCGAGCAGACTGCGCTGCTGAAATTGCTCGGCTTCTCGTTTTTTCTTCCGAATGCTGTCGGCTGCTTCGTCATGGGCTTCGCTGTGCGCTGGAAGCCGCTATTGCACGATCAGTACGCGGTGCTGCTAACGGGCATCACCACAGGTTTCTGCGGCTGCTGCACGACTTTCGCGTCCTGGGATGTCGGCGTGTCGGCCATGTTCGTGCACGACCGCTGGCTGGACGCGCTGCTGGTGCTGGTTGTCCAAGTGTGCGGGGCCATGGGGAGCTTCCGCGCTGGATACCATGCAGGCGAAGGCGTGATCGAGTCGATGTCGACGCATTACTACCCGTTTGGCAAGCCCACCGTGCACATGACTCAGCTCAAGCTCGATCTGGACCGCAACATCGCGGGTTTCCGAGCTATCAAGACCAATGCGTTCGGTCAGCTCGTGTCGCGTCGCGTGCGAGCAACAGAAGAAGCTCTCATCGTCTCCCGGGAGGCGTGCAACGAATTGCTATCGGAGATCGCCGAAGAGGAGAGCGAGCTGTATCCAGTGCATCACAATGGCAAGCTCTGGCTGTTCTTCGGCCTCAGTATGACGGTGCTGATGTGGATCTTCCCCTTCATCGGCTTTGGCAATTATCCAAGCTCGCGCCTTCTGGGCGTGTGTCTCGGTCCATTTGGCGCCTTGCTGCGCTACTATCTATCGCTCTTCAACACCAAGCCCATCGCCAAGAACTTCCCGCTCTTCACGTTCATCCCGAACATCGCAGCGTCCTACGTGAGTTGCGTGTTGGAAATTCTGGGCAGTTTGGCGTTCAAGCATGGCGGCGACACGTACCGTGTGTATGTTCTGCTCGGAGAAGGCGGCCTGCTCGTGGGCTTCTGCGGCTCGCTCTCGACCGTCTCGACCTGGATCAACGAGCTGGACACGCTGGCCTCGCGTCGCCTCTTCTGGTCCTATCGCTACGCCCTGGGCAGCCTCGTGGTCTCGCAGCTCGGCAGCGCCATCATCCTCGGCGTCTGGGTCGCCCACGGCACGGCGCCTCTGCTAGTGTAGTCTTGTTACAAATAGAAACACGGTACTTTCGAATCTTTTGGCAACTTCAACTCTCGAATGCGCGCATTGAAGTTCAACTCACAAGCGGAAGAGCGAGATGGAGAGCGCGGCAGTGGCACAGCCCCCAGTGCTCTGCCTGCGTGTGCAGCTGGCGCTGGTCGACGAGGCGACCAAGAAGCTCAAGTGCTCGCGGCGTCATGGCGAGTTGCGCATTGACATGGACGGCCAGAGCGCCAACCTGGTGTATCCACGTCATGCAACGACACTGCGCCGACGCACGTTCCCGCAGCCCAAGAAGTGCCTGCTGCGCAAGCGAATGCTACGCGTGTATTCGAGTAATGGCACGCGCACGTTCATGTAGGTGTCTCCAACGACATGAAAGGGTTGGAGAGTCGTGTCGTGAAGTGCTGTGTTGAGCCTCAGGTGTCGCCTATTGTCGGATGAGGACGTGGACAAGTGCGTTCAGGCGTTCCGTCGTCTTGGAGGTGGAGAAGCAAAGCCGTGGCTTTATATCGTGTCTACTTGTTCGTTTGAACGCGCATCCTATTCCTTGTAGCGGACGTCCTGTACCTTGATGCAAATTCGCTCTTGACGCATGCGCTTGGTGTCAAGACCGTACAAGAGTCTACTGCATATATCGCAGGTACGACGCATGCCGTAGTCTCAACTTGCACGTGATTGAAGTGGGGGCTTTTTGTTTTAGCGTGTGAGACATTACTGGCCGCACTCGATGATCCAAACGAAGTACGGGAACTCGAGACGCTCGTGGATATGGTACCACATTCTGCAGAGCGGCAACGAGACGTGGATGTTATCACAAGTGCTCTTTTCAGTGGGTAAATGTTCATGAAGGTAATACCTTCCTTTTCGACATTGCAACCATCCCTTTGACGTACAACTACAACGATGAACTGGTATGCCTATAGCTCTGCATCAGCAGTGGTTCATAATAAGCCTATTTTTGTGAGTGTATTGTCGGTACAACCTGGCCAACAGATCATCGCACGCACGTATTCTGCGCATGCCAACGGCATATGAAAATGTGTTTTTTCTTGCCGACGTCAACGCCGTCACTGCTGTTCGGTTCCTCCAAGAGAGCTGATTGCGTCGATGTTGGAAAGCAGGCGCATTCGCTTCTTGTACTTTGGACTGCAACACAACTTGACTACTGTAGGCATCATCTGCATTTACAAACTGTGCTCGATACCTAAGGGTCAATGCCGTGCAAAGATTTGCCGAACAAACGAGTTTAAGTTCCTTGCTTTAACCAAGCAAAGCGAAGCGAAAAGTCCACGCCTTCAACGCAAGCACATTAGAACACGACGGCAATTGGGATCTGTGATTAACGCGACACAACAGAACTCACCGAAATGAGCGAGCGTGAACTGGAGCAAGACAACGTACCATACAAGTAATTGGCCCAGCATTTCCTGGGCTTGGTTTTCAATCACGAACGCCAACAAATGGATAGACGACAGACTGCTTTTCCGTCTGATAAGCACTTGCATCACAAGAAACGACAGCACCTCGATCCAAACGTATATGACGATGTTGAGCACCATCAATTCGACTTGCGCGATAGTCTTTCCCCGTGTTTCTGGATAGTACTCGGCACTGGGCAGATATCCCACGATCGTCACGTACATCGCGTAGATCGTGGGGATGGCGCCTTTCACAAACGCCACAAGCACATAGTATTCGCACTCGAACAGCAGCTTTAATGCCTTGAGCATTACTTCGTTCTTCAGTGCGAGAGGCGTGGAGTGAGCAAGAGTGCCTTGGTCTGGGGACGCTGGAGCAGGATGGATTCGAGCGAGCGATAGGGAAGCAGCCGAATTGATGCGACTGCTTTGCTTTGCGGACAGTCGATCGAGCACCATTGTGTTCTGATGAGAGAATCGAGGCTTGATAGGCGATCGTATCCTAACGCTCAATCGGTTCTCGCTTTGCTGGAGCACTCCAGGCTCCTGACTCAACTGAACTAGCGCAGTTAAGATATTATGTTTCAACAAGTGTCCTCGGCCACATTGACGAGCCAACGAATGGATTTGAGCCATGTCTTTCGCAATCGGCGATACGTCTGGACAGACTGGATGGCGTCCAATGCGATGATCACGCCGTAGGTACAGCGAGATCCATTGCTCTGCATGCACTTGGACATGTACAGCGCATTGAAAACTCCAACGCAGAAGACCACGTTGGTTGGTAAATATTCCTCCAGGTCTCGCATCGCCCGTGTCACAGCATGCTGCATGGCGATCCTGATCAGTGGCAGCAGAAACACAAATGACGACTTGTACTGATGTGGCAGCCAGTAATAGGCGATGCTGAACAGCGGATACACGATCATCAATGTCGCTTGCACAGCAATCATGTACATCCGCCTCACGACTTGGCGGCGTAGACTTGACCCTTGAGTCAATCGGTTCGGACCCACAGCCAATACGAAGAACGCCGCGCATGTAAATGCGAATGGGAATGCATTGAGTACAATTTCGAACGGCGTTGGGAAGACCCAAAGCGCTGCAACACTGATTACCATAATGATACTGACCGCTGCTGTGGCGAGAGACGCGCCAAGATTGACCCAAATGCTCAGTCCAAGCTCTGGAATGAGCGCGTTGGACTGAAGATTCGCTCCGAACGCAACAAAGAACATTGTGAGGTACAGTCGAATCCAGCAGCCGTAATTGCCGCGCCAGCCATCGTCCGGGTTCTGGAGCGGAATCAATTCAATGGCGATGGAGACAAAGAACGCAGGAAACGACAACAGAGAGCAAACCGCAAAGGCGCGAAGCTTGGATGTGCTGCGACAGTAGCTTTCGAATGCGTACAGGCGCTCAACTGAATAGACTCCGTGGTGACTGACGAATACTTTGTGTGAGACGTAATCGATCTTGTCCAGTATCGTATTGGATAGCCATTGCATTCGTGGTGAGAGCCATGGAACCATGGATGCTCGATACTTGTCTGGTGCTGAACGGATGGGGAAGTTAAAATTAGCAAACAGCGACCAACTCCCGATCCGTTTAGGTCGGAGCAACACAACTGATTCAGCGTTCGTTGCAATGTTCTGTCTTCTCGGGTGATTATTTTCTTTGCAATTGCTAAAACATGGACATGACGTGGCCGCGATTGCGATACGAGATGCCATTGAAGTCCTCCACGAGGTGCTGGAACTCCTTCAGCGTTGTGAGGTGGTAATGCGCCGAGTGGTTCGGGATCGCATTTTCGCCCGGCATATAGTGAACCGTATGGACTCCCGCAGCCCTGGAGAACGAAGAGATACAAATCGAAGTTAGAACAGGATACGACGACGGCCCATTAACAGTAGAAGCACAAACTCACTTGGCAGCCTTGATCGTTTCCGAATGGCGAGCGATGACCATGACATCAGTCGGCGTTAGACTCAGTCGGTTGATGACGGAAAGAAGCGGCTGCGGGTCTGGGAACTTGGCTGCGTCGTCCTTCGTCAGGAAGATGTCGAATTGGCCATCCATCTGCACGACAGCAGTCGTTAAGAGCCACACCAACTTGCAAACGGAGTACCTAAATGCATACCAACCTCTTTGATAAAGGCCTGGAACTCTTCCTGTGTTAAGAAATAGAGATGTAGAGTCAGTATCATGAGCCAATGGATCAAACAGAGCCATCACAACACCTACATCTTGCATCGGTGATCGAGGCGGGATCACGGCGCTGAACAATCCTCGCAGATCCGAGTAGCTCTACTCAATAGATACACCACGCATCATTAGTTGATAATCCTCCGGCTTGAAAGCTTGACGGGGTCCTACCATCAGGTCATTGGCGCCTTCGTTCACGAGCCACGTCGACAGGCCCTTGGACGTCGCTTCCGTTGCCAGCTCAATGGCGCTGGCGATGCTCGTCGTGGTCGGATCTCTGCTGACACTGGCCTTGGCCTTGAGTTGGTTAAGCTTGTCCAGGTACTTGTCGCGCACGGAGCTGCCACCGCTGCTGCTCAGTCCCTGCTGCTGCAGTCGCGCGGCCTCCTTTTGCTCCTTGATGCGCTTGAGTTCTTCAGACGCCGAAGCCAATTGCTTTTCCAGATGGATCTCGTCTTCCGATCGCCCGGCAGTCGCTGGGCTGTCCTTGTTGTCGCTGCCAGTCATGCGTTCGACCACTACGTCACCATGAAGAATTATCAGAAATCGCTCATCAGCTTCACACTGGAAAGCTAATCAATAATACAGCCACGTACTCTGAGCTGGCAGGCCCTGCAGTGCGCTCTGCAGGCGGTCCTTCACGACCCACGGCTTGCCTGTGGAGTCCTGCTGCAGACCCTTGAGCAACGCGCGCACGTCGCTGACAAACATACTGCCGACTGACGGCGTTGCGTCGCTCTGCTTGGCCTTGGCCGCGCTCTCGCTCATCCGCAGCTGCTCCTGCTTCTTCCGGACTAGCTCCGACGCATCGTGGCCGATCAGCGTGCTGCAGAGCACGTCGTACTCGACGATCACGCCCTTGAGCTTCTGCGACGCCGCCTTGGCCAGCTTCATGCTGCTTCCTGCTCCACAAGACTCACAATCCCCTCTCTAAGAGACAATCATCTACTGCCCATCTAAAGAGGCAATACTGTACTCTGTCTACTACTGAAGCAAAAAAGAATTCTTTTTGAATCGCATGGGCCAATTCATTTGCCAGTAGTGCGTCCAGGAGCTCATCGCATCACGGAACAAGCTGCGATGGCGTACAACTACGTGGCGACGGCGCAGGAGCCCACGAGCGTGACGCACTCGCTCACGGCCGCGTTCACGGGCCCCGGGGACACGAACCTGCTGCTGGCCAAGTGCACGCGCTTCGAGATCCACCTGCTCACGCCCGAGGGGCTCTTCCCGCAGCACGACATCAAGCTCTACGGCCGCATCGCGATCTTTGAGGTCTTCCGCGCGGCCAGCGAGCAGCAGGACTGGCTGTTTATCGTGACGCAGCGCTTCCAGTTCTGCGTGCTGGCCTACGACGCCGCCACGCAGCAGATCGTGACCAAGGCGCACGGCTCGATCCGCGACGCCATCGGCCGCAGCAGCGAGATCGTTACCAGCGGCAACATCGATCCGGAAGGCCGCGTCATCGGCATGAACCTGTACGAAGGCTACTTCAAGGTCATCCCGATCGACCCGATCAAGGGCACGCTCAAGGACCCGTTCAACATCCGCCTTGACGAGCTGCGCGTGATCGACATCAAGTTCCTGCATGGCTACACCAAGCCCACGATCTGCGTGCTGTACGAGGACTACAAGGCGGCGCGCCACGTCAAGACGTACCACATCCTGGCCAAGGAGAAGGACTTCGCCGAGGGCCCGTGGAGCCAGTCCAACGTCGAGGCCGGCTCCAGTCTGCTCATCCCCGTGCCGGCGCAATGCGGCGGTGTGCTCATCGTGTCCAACCAGACCATCGTGTACCACAATGGCAGTACGTCCCATGTGATCCCGATGCAGAGCACGCTGATCCAGGTCCATGGCGCTGTGGATAAGGACGGCTCGCGCTTCCTGCTGGCTGATCAGTACGGCACGCTGTCGGTCGTGGCGCTGCAGATGAACAGCGCCAATGAAGTCACGGGCGTGCATCTGGACGTCTTGGGCGAGACCAGCATCGCCTCGTGCTTGTCGTACTTGGACAACGGCGTGGTGTTTGTCGGCAGCACATTCGGCGACTCGCAATTGATCAAACTGAATGCTGACCGCGATGCGGAGGGCTCGTACATTGAAGTGCTCGACACGTACGTGAACATCGGCCCGATCCTGGACTTCTGCGTCATGGATCTCGATCGCCAGGGCCAAGGACAGATCGTGACCTGTAGCGGCGCCGATCGCAATGGATCGTTGCGCGTGATTCGCAATGGCATCGGTATCAACGAGCAGGCCAGCACGGAGCTGCCAGGTATCAAGGGCATGTGGTCGCTTCGAGACCGATTCGCAAACGAACACGACACGTACTTGGTGCAGAGCTACGTGAGTGAGATCCGCATTCTCGCCATTGGTGACCAGGACGAGATGGAAGAACGGGAGATCAGCTCGTTTGTGAATGCCAAGACGTTGTTGTGTGGCAATCTGCTCGGTGATGCATGGCTCCAGGTCACAGAGCATGAAGTGCGTGTGGTTAGCTCGGAATCAATGGCGTTGTGTTCGACATGGGCCCCGCCGGTGGGCACTCGTATCACGGTCGCGGCTTCCAATCCTACACAAGTCGTGCTCGCAACGTCGCAGGGTGTGCTAGTGTATCTGGAGATTCGCGACAATCAATTGGTGGAGACGGCGCAGTTGAAACTGGATTATGAAATTGCGTGCGTGGATATTACGCCGCTCACTTCCACTGACGATGGAGATGTGACCATGCAGAGCGCATCCAGTGGCCATTATGAAACTCAGGCTACTCGTAGCTCGCTGTGCATCGTGGGTCTTTGGACCAATTTCTCGGTCTGCGTGTTCCAACTCCCGACGTTGCAGCAACTGACGCAGGAGCACTTGGGCAACGATTTGCTGCCGCGATCCGTGCTATGCAATACGTTTGACAGCCAAAACTATCTTTTGGTCGGCCTTGGCGATGGAAGCATCGTGAATTTCGTGCTTGACGTCAAGAATGGCTCGCTGAGCAACCGCAAGCGTGTGTCTCTCGGAACTCAACCGATCTCACTTTCCAAGTTCCGCACAAAGGACATGACTCACGTGTTCGCCGCTTGTGATCGCCCAACGGTGATTTACTCCAACAACACAAAGCTGTTGTACTCGAATGTGAATGCCAAGGACGTGAACGTAATGTGCTCCTTTGACTCGGAAGCGTTCCCTGAATGTCTCGCACTTGCGTCTGAAGAAGAACTGACCATCGGCACGGTGGACGACATTCAAAAACTACACATCCAGACGTTCCATCTCAATGAATGGGCTCGACGAATGGCCTACAACGCGCAGTCACATACTCTTGGCGTGCTGACGCTGGATTTCACGATTGATGACAACGGTGATGAAGTCGAGCATGGTTTCGTGCGCCTGTTCGATGACCAGACGTTTGAAGTGCTCAACTCGTTCCGCTTGGATCCTTTCGAGACGCCCTGCTCGATTCTTGTCTGTTCGTTTACAGGAGACTCGTCCCATGCAAGTTACCTGGTCGTGGGCACGGCCTTTGTGCACCAAGACGAAGCGGAACCGCACCAAGGACGCATCTTGGTGTTCTCTGTCACGGGAATCCACAGCGAACGCAAGTTGCAACTGGTGACCGAGAAGGAAGTCAAGGGCGCCGTGTACTGCCTGAACGCCTTCAACGGCAAGCTGCTGGCTGGCGTGAACAGCAAGGTTCAATTATATAAGTGGAGCGAGAACGCCGACAACGAAAAGGAGTTGATCTCGGAATGCGGTCACTATGGCCACACAGTGGTGCTGTACATGGAATCCCGCGGCGATTTCATCATTGTCGGAGATCTCATGAAGTCGGTCTCCTTGCTGAGCTACAAGCAGCTGGATGGAAGCATTGAAGAGATCGCCAAGGACCTGAACTCCAACTGGATGTCGGCTCTTGGAGTCATTGACGACGACACATATATTGGCAGCGAGACCGACTTCAACCTGTTTACCGTGCAGCGGAACAGCGGCGCAACTTCGGACGAAGAGCGCGGGCGGTTGGAGACTGTGGGCGAGTACCATGTCGGTGAGTTTATCAACCGATTCCGCTACGGATCGCTTGTGATGCAGAACAATGCGCAGGTTGCTGGTAACCAGGCCACGACCGGAGGCATATCTACGCCTTTGTCCCTGCCTTTGGCTTCCGACAGCGTAGAACTCGGGGCGTCTGCCCCGAGCACTGCGCTCGTGAACAACGCTCAGCCTCAGTCCATGCTGTTCGCAACTGTGAGCGGCATGATCGGAGTGATTCTCCCTCTCTCCAAGGACCAGTATCAGCTGCTTCTGCGCGTACAGACGGCGCTAAACAAGGTAGTGAAGGGCGTCGGAGGCTTCTCCCACAAGGAATGGCGTACGTTTGAGAACCGCCGATCCGTGTCCGAGGCCAAGAACTTCATCGACGGAGACCTGATCGAGAGCTTCCTGGATCTCACCAAGCCGCAGATGCAGAAGGTCGTGGATCTCCTGAACAACGACGACCATCTGGAGGATCCGGAGCCGTTCACCGTGGAAGTGCTGACTGCGCGGATCGAGGAGCTGGCGCAGTTGCATTAATCAAATGAATTTGGTGGCGTGTTGATCTCCTTTGTCGGTATCCATATATTCGTTTAGAGAGGGTTTGGAAAGATCCCAATCAAAGCGACGCACTCAAGAGATTGGCTCCTGATGGGCATGCGACTGCTGTGGCTCCTGCTGCTGCTGCTGTGTGCGCTGCTGCAGCCAGCATGCGCCTTCGACCGCCGAGTGTTCTTCACGATCAAGAAGACGCCCAAGCCAGTGACCGATCCGATCGTCCAGAGCACCGCGCAAGTAGGAATACTGCTGCAATGGGACGTTAGCGCCTGCTGTGCTGATGCGTCTCTGGCCTGTGTGTTCTGCTCGTGTAGTTTGCAGTGGATGAGCTCAAGCAGTTGTCGGACTCTGGGATCTACGAGACGCTGTCGCTGGTGAAAGTCTACGAAGCTGCTACTGAGGTGACGCAAGGATTCCTCCTCCTATTGGTGGCGCCTGAATGACTCATGCAATGCTATGTGCAGACCGGCGACTTCCACTTCATCACGCACCTGCGCGTGGCTCTGGCGTCGCCGTACTTCCAGAGCCAGAAGCCGGCCGAAGACTTCACGATGCTGGTGCTCGAGAGCAAGGAGCCGCTGCGCACTCCGACGGCCAAGCAAAAGGCGTTCATGAACGGCCGCAACGCAACGCGGAGCATCGCCATCGACACGTTCCCAGTCATGGACGAGGACGCGATCGAGGAATTCTGGATCCAAATGGTGGAGAACCGACGCAGAAAGCGGCACGAGCTCTTCGACCAGTGGACTCGCGAAGCGCTTGGTGCTGAGAGCCCCGTCGAGGCTGAGGCATCTACCAGCGTTGACTCCACAGTCAGGCCGGTGAAGAAGAAGACCAAGAAGATCACGATCGACGAGCTGCACGCGATGCCCACGAAGCAGCTGCGTCAGATTCTCCTGAGCAAGGCGCAAGGGTCGAGTGAGCTCCGAGAGGTCATCACGTCCATCATCGATGCGCGTTGGGATCTCCTGGAGCAGCAGGAACAAACAATCAGCACTATGGCCTAGTATTTGAATGAGTGAAGATCCGATAACATGAGAACAGCTCGTTTTGAACGCTTTGACTGTTGAGTAACGGACAAATAGTTACGTCACGACGAATGGGAGAGCCATGACCAATGATAAGAAATGCCCGAGAAGAAAGCCGCGAGCAAGACTGCGAAGGCGGGATCCGAGCCGCTGAAGAAAGTAAGTGAGACCGCGTGCAGCCAAACACACGCTATCAAGGCTAACCTGATGAATTTGACGCCAGATTGAGCCTAAGCTTAGCGCTGCTGTATCGCCAGCCAAGACCAAGCCTGCATGCGCTCACGTGAGTCTGCTGTCACCATCTAGTCTACTTTGCGTCCACACAACCGAATGGCTACGTTGCTCTGTGCTCAGCCAGCAAAAGAACCAGTGAGGCTACCAGCATTAGCTGCCAATGAGAAAAAGGTCCGATGTGGAGTGTGGTCGAATGTTTTAACAGCTTCTTACGTTCCCATGTGCCCGCATTAGGCCAAAGAGTCATACATCACTCAAGCAAAGCCGACAAAACCGGCGCCATCTCCAAGCAAGCAAGACCCGAAAGGCAGCAGTAAACCTGGCAAACCAACCGCACCAGTGAAGGGCGCAGTGCAAAGTGCAGAGCCTTCTCCACCACCAACAGTGCAAGAGGTAAGTGTCTGCACCGCAAGCGCTTAATGGCTGGACGAATACGTAACCATCGCATGCAGACAGACCAAACGACGTCGTCTGATGTGGACATCGCCACCGGCGTACCGATTAGCAGTGATCAAGCAGCAGCTGATAGCGAAATGGCCGCTGCCTTGGAGCTGCAAGCAGCCCAAGAAGCAGCGGCGATTGAAGCGGCGCGAATTCGGCGGGAACTGGGCAACGGCATGGTCAAATTGATCTACGAGCAATACGATGAGCTGTTTCCAATCATAGATGGCTCCACTACGCAAGCGAATATCGACGATGTGTACTGCCTCTCGTTCGTCATGCCAGGATGCTTGGTGCATTTGTCGCTTCACGATAATACCGAGCGCTTTGCGCGCGAGAATGACGGTATCTTTGACAGCCTTGCGCGCGAAGATCCTTGCGGCGTGTACCACGACCTTGAAAAGGATCGGACGTACTACGTGGTCGTGGAGCAAGAAGCCGACCAATTGCGACAAGACCAGGAAGCAGCGAATGCCAAATGGGCCTCAGAGGTAAAACAATCAAAGCTGGAGAAATCTGACGGACGCGGATTTGAAACCTGCTCATGCATCTATGGAAATCCATGCATCGATGAATACGGCTGCAAGGATTGGCATTCACGGTTCGCCATTGCGACCGCCAACGGATGGAAAGGGTTCTAGAGATAGCTTTGAAAGTCACGCGAATTCAACACACATTCAGTGTCTTTGAGACGCAGCTCAAAGTATGCCTTCAAAGAGTAATCGACGGGCCCGCTCTAACTGTGTTGAATATGACAGACGTTTGGCTCTCGAGTTTTGTCAGTTTAATTATCCAAGTACTTGTCAAGTCTATATCTTGGCGATCGTCGTAGAAAATCAAGAGCAGCTAGTCTTGTGGTATGTCCATCAGCTGCAGCTCACGCTGGTGCATTGCGGTAAGTTCTGTTTTACTTCCACTGGTTGCTGAGGTCATTGAAGAGTGCTTCCCATCTCTTTGCTATGAGGGTGAGGATTTTCACTCTGGTTAAAACACGGCAGCTGAGTCATGATTCAAGTCTGCTTCAGCCAAACAACATTACGTGCAAGCGAGTACAACAACTCTAGTTATCTTCACAACTTCTAGTTGTGCTGAGGAATCCGTTCAAGTTTTTTTTTCGTTTGAGGCTTGCTTGAATCGGAGTATGTAAGGCACATCACAATAACTACAGCTGAGGTGTGGCAAATCTAAACTTGAGGACTACCTACTTACGAGCATGACAACGTCATGTGGCACGATGTCTCTACCTGATTGTTGCGAAGGGATGCTATCGTGTTGTCACGGCTCAACGGTGCCAACGCCATTTGATGCATGGACTCTGCACAACTGCGATAGAAGTCTGACACATTCAGCAGTGACTTCGCTCTGATCCAGGAGCAGCACAGTTCCAACGTCAAGCTCAAAAATAGCTCCTTTATTTGTCGTGGATAATGCGTCACAGCGCCTTAACTGCCACCTCAGTCACGAATAAACAGCAGCCGTCAACAGACAACTGCCGAGCGGACATCCCACCCATGAGCACACCCCGTTCAGGCGTATCACTGATGCGTGGGCTCATCAATGAGACGCTGGATAAATTGAACGCGCCTCACGAAATGTCGCTGTCTGCCGTCACGGAATCTACTCGGTTGAACGGCTGTACGCACTTGACCACTACTGCCGCAAGACGTCCAAACTGCGAGTCCTCGCGGTCTGCATGATGTTACCGCTTCCTTCATTTCTAGTCTCCATCATCATAGTTAATTCCGCTTCAAAATCCGAATGAAGGCTGGCGTGCCAACTACGGCTTCTGGATTCGATTGTACGTCATAGGATTCTTCGTCGGGTTTGGAGCGGTTCTTCAGTCCAATGCTCTGGCCCCGGAACTTCGGTTGAACGTCTGGGCAATTCTTTGCGTTCCGATAGCCACAACGAGCGTGAACGTTCTCATGATGATCGATGTCGCTGCAGTCTGGGTCTTCCCAACTCCATTCGCTATCGCATTCAATGCGCCTCCGCTCGCATTAATAGGCTCGTTTTTTTTCGTCTTGGCCGTGTCGGAGTCGGTTAGCACCAGGATCAAGCTTGCGAAGACTAATTGTTCAGCGGATTTGCATGGTCGCAGTGCAAGCGGTCTTGATGATCGTCTACCCGTTATTCAGTATCTTCTACTTCCAGCTTCCGCAGCAGCAGAAATCGTTGTTCGTGTTTCTGTTGCCGATCGTCAAACTTTTGATGCAGCATGTTCTGGCGCGGGCAATGCGAGACTTGGAGGAGCATCTCCCTGGCAACGTTGCCTTATGCGTTGGCGTATTCAATGCGCTTTATGTCTAAATGCATGCAAAGCACTGGATCCTACTTTGCCTACGGCGTAACCATAGCATTGGATGCCATACAGTTTGTTCTGGCCCTTTCTCGACTTCGAAATAGCTCGGCTCAAATTGGCACCTAGGCCCTTCGACAAAACGAGAACAGAATGAGCTTTAGGATTCGATCACTTATCAAGCCTCGGATTTCGTATCATGGCTCGGTGGTTTTTGATGCAGCTCGCTACAGAAAAGACGAACCACTTGAATGTAGCAGTCATTTTACGAATTACGCCTCGAACAGTGAAAGGAATTGTCAACTTTGCTCACAAGGCTTTGAGAAAAATGACTCGAATTCGATTTGTCACTACTATCCACCCCGCAATGGATAAACCTGTGACTCGTGCCCATGATTTGACTGGCCTAACTGTAGCGACGCCAAAGCACGAGATTATGCGTAAGGCGCTTCATCTTCTGTTTGAGCGTGAGTATCACGTGCTCGTGAAATATGTCGAAAGCGTCATCCCGATGACGTACGCCATGTACATATTGTGAGTTCTACACAAAATTTCCAAACCGGGTCGAATCAATCGCCCCTTTCAAACCGCCCCACAATCGCCCAACCCAAGTTATCCGTTAAGTTCCAACCACCATAGGGAGGTTTGTCGCTCAATCGCCCACGTTCGGCAAATTTGGGTGGAATTGACAATAATAATCGTGGGAAATCTCTCCTGCGCCGAATATTATCCTGAAATTCGTGACAAGAACCCCGCACAACTCAAAACCATGGCTCTCAACATCGCCCTGTACGCTTCGATCAAAGCGGCTTCGTTTCTTCTCATGCAAGTATCTGTAAAGAGCACGAGCGACCTCTCGCCGATATATATCCTGGCCTTTGTCATTGAAAATCAAGGACAGGAAATGCTGGGCCAATTATTCGTGTGGTATGTCGTCTTACTGGAGTTCACGCTCGTGCATTTTTATCTGGCTTCCGTATCTTACTAAATCTCATCGATCGCTATCGCTCTGTCTTTTTATCAAGGTGTGGATTTTTCACGTCAGTTTGCTTCGTTGAGACACGGCAGCTGAGTTTGCCAACATCGATATTTACACTTGAATCGAAGTCTTCGTTTATTATCATGCAGCTTTTGTCCAGTACGGCTCACTCTGATTTATATTTTGTCATTCGTAATTGAAGATCAATTGCTGGCAGCAGTTTAGAGTGGCACAACGCTTCTATTTGATCTATTGGATCTACGGCTCTATATCTCTATGACTGGATGCTTTACACGGAGCCCTTCATGACAATGGCCGACTGCAAGCTGATGAGCAGTTGGTGATTCTATACAATGAACATGGCGAGCTGTAATAGGCCACCGACATAGTAACGATCTCTTGAACTCAATTGGAAAGACCAAAACATTCACGGCATCGAGGCTCGTACAGCTCGCTTCCGCCGATCAGCTGTACTCAGAAAGAGTTCAGTGGACTGATTCATAAGGAATCAAACAATCAAACTCACCTCCACGGACTTGTCCGTTACAATGCGTCGTGTAAATGCTGTAATAGAAGGAGGAAAAACGTATCAAAGACACAGAGTATCGGTGACTTCGTGACAAAAGCAGACGAACCTGCGTCGCGTCCGCATTTGGTGCACACAGCATTGAGTTTGACCACGGTCTCGGCCATAGGAATGAGTTCGCAGACAGAGCCAAAGGGCTGCATTCAGCACCGCGAAAGTAAGAAGCCTTGCATATACATAGTACAAAGCCATAGGGATATTGTCCACCTTTCTCTCGAACGTGCCGTCCAAGGCGGCGACGATCACGACTTTGCCAGCGTTGGCAGCGTCCTCACAAAAATCGACCAGCTGCAACCGTATCCAATGCGTAGAGCCCACTATTAGCAGTCAGCTCCGGCCCTTTTGAATGCAAAACAGGAGGCCACGTACGTCCGGGAAGAACTGGCCCTCGTCAATGCCGATGACATCGTAATTGTCGATGAACGGACGGACCTCCTTGAGCTTCTGGACCGGCTTGGCGTCGAACTGCGTTCGGTCATGCGTCGACATTTGCCTTCACACAAGCGAGGCATTAGCCACTCAGTCATTGCAGACCAACGCGCCAGCAGCACTTTACTCTTCGCAATAGCGGTTGTCGAGCTTGGACTTGACGACCAGACACGCGAGCTTGGCGTGCTGGAAGCGGCGCATGCAGCGGATGAGCTCTGTGCTCTTGCCGCTGAACATCGGTCCCACGATCAGCTGCACGTGGCCCGTGACCTCCCGCATTCTTGGCGCCATCTTCCTCCGCCGTTGCGCGCGAATGGGTTCTGCCCATCCGTCGTGTGCATGGCGTTGACAACCAATGTGGTGCACTTCAAACTAGGATCTGGTATTTGACTGATGTCCTGAACTACTGAGACTCCACCTTAGTCTAGGCTCCGGTCGGAGCCATCCCAATCAAAAGACGATGGTTGGCGAAGCAGAAGCCGCGCGCAAGAGCTTCTTCGTGGTCTACGTGCCTGCGGACGTGGAGCAGCCGCTGGAGGAGTGGTCGGTCGATCTGCCGGACGACAAGGAGGAGCAGATCGGCTGCCTCACGGAGCGTCTGCGCCAGCACTTCAAGAGCCACGCCAGCCATGGCGCCGACATGGACGACGCGCAAAAGGACGTGTTCAAGCAGCAGCTCCTCAGCCAGCTGCCTGCAGGCACGAGCATGGACGCTAGTATGCTGCAAATGATGATGCAGGTGCGAATCATGCTGCCGCTTTAGTCAGAAGAATGCTATTGGGTCGTGACGTGGATCTCTCCCTCTGCTTTGATTAGATGGACAGTCTCGTCGACTCGGTGCCGCTGGTGCTCAACTCGCGCGACGTGAACCACGTTGGTGTGAACCTCTACGTGGACGACAAGGGAACGGCCAAGAACCTGCCGACCAACATGCGTGCTTCGGCCATTGCCCAGGCCTGCGGCCGCATGATCCAAGTGCGCGGCGACGCGTTTATCGCTCGTGTCTTTGACAACGGTACGCTGCTCACCACGCTCTCACTCTGTGCAAGCTCCTCCTGACGATTAAAGCGGTCTGTGCTTTGTAGATGACGACTTCGTTCGCATGGACTTCCGTCTGGGTGAGGTCAACGTAGCCTCTGAGTGGGTGGCTGCTGGCAAGCGCCAGGCCAGCTCCAATGCTGGCTCCACGCCTCAGACCTCGGCTGTGCGGCTATCGCTGCCCAACACAGCGCAGAACGTCTGCGGTGCTGCCTTGTGCTCAGCCAACGGCACGCTGCGCTGCTCTCGCTGCAAGACGCAGTACTACTGCAGCGCCAAGTGCCAGAAGAGCGACTGGAAGACGCATAAGCAGACGTGCACACCTGCTGCAAAGTAAAATGCATTTATAACAAATACAATCGGTTGACTAGCAATCCACGACGGTTGCTTTCATCCGTAGATGATAGCCACACATGCAGGAGTTGTACATTCGGTGTATTTACTCAAGATCAATCTAGGAATCGTAGCCGAAGAAGTCTGTCATGTATCCATCTACCGCAAGAGCGTACTCCACTAATCAATGATCAAGGACGCAATACGAGATATTAGGAGGCATCTACCTGCACTTGTGGTCTTAGTGTTGTGTTAAACAAATGATGATAAAACTACAAAAGATAGATCTGTAGGATTTAAATTTGGAGCATCCAATTTGCTTCGGTATGAATAGACACCGGTCACTTGGAAGGGGTCAAATCATTCCGACGCTGTAAGCTATGCCGCCTTTTGTTCCCTCTTCTTTGCATGTTATTGATGAAGCGCTGAATTCAATCGACCGCATCTCGCACAAACTATATGTCAGTCATCGCGGAGCGTTCTCTATTGAACGGCTCCATGCTCTCGAATGCTACTGCCGGAAGACTTCCCAGCTCCGCATGGTTCTGGTTTGCTTGGTTCTCTCAGTTCCGCCGTTCCTGGTTTCGATTGCTCTGGAGCTAGTTCCACTACAGAACCCGAGCGATGGATGGCGTGCCAACTACGGCGTCTGGATTCGCTACTACTTTATTGTATTCTTTGTGACCTTCGGAATTTTACTGCAGTCCAAAGCGTTGGTTCCAGACCTTGGATTGAGTTATTGTGCTGTATCCAGTGCTTCCGTCGGTGCTGCATCTGCATGCACCGCCATGGTTACTGCTGTGGCGGCTCAATGGGTCTTTCCAGTCCCATTTACACTCACGCTCGGTGCGACTCCAACGGCGATTGTAATCGCAACTTGCTTCGTCTGTATTGTTGGGCCAAGGCGATTGAGCGTAAACCCAGATCTGCGACATAAAGTCAAGCAGCAAAGCTACATGCTCTTTGTGCAGTTGATTTTGATCTTGGTTTACTGTTTATTCACCCTCGGCTATTATCGTCTGCCTGATGAGAAGAAGGCTTGGTGCGTGCTTCTTCTTCCGGTGATTAAGCTGATCATGCAACACGCCGTGGCCTGGGTGATGAGAGACTCCGAACAGTCCCAGCCTATCATCGTCGTGTTCTGTATCGGAGTGTTCAATGCGCTCTTCATGTCCAAGTGCTTGCAAAGCGCTGGATCCCTCGTGACCTACAGCATGGTGATCACTTTGGATGCCTTGCAGTCCATCCTGGCCATTCGTCGCCTTGATAAGACCATGAATCGTATTCGAACGCTGGCCCAGATGTGCGATGTGGACAAT